>VZRQ01000142.1:2488075-2632624 GCA_013397975.1 Machaerirhynchus nigripectus | reverse complement strand
TTTTTTTAATGTGAAACTTAGTGGAATGAATCAGTTTTCAGAATGGAGCATTAATAACAAATTTTGCTTCACTGAAGGCAAGCAAAGGTGAAATTACTTAATGTCAGGAAATACAACACCGTGAAGGTTTCTCATAGAAGTTCCTGTGCATATGCCTTGCTTCTTATGGTAATAATGCTTTGTGGTTACCTGCTTTAGTGCATGTTCCCAAAGATCTTCTAATTGTTGCAAAACTAATGTGGGTTACTCTGTGCTGCAAAAAAAAAACTTCATAAAAATGACCATCCAAGGGAAACTATACTTGCTACATTTTTCTAAAATTCCTCAATCTGTGGACAAGGATGAGGTGATTAAACAGAGCTTCAGCCACTGTTTCAAATGCTGGAATGGAGGAGAAAATTTTCTTGGGAATATTACTATTGAATAAATGCAAGTAGAAGATAATACCTTTAATTGTTTCAGTAAGAGGTATTAGTTTTCCTCCCTTGAATATCTATTTTAATAGTCAGTAACCAAATTCCTATTCCCAAAACCTTTTCCTCTCTTGCTGTATTAGACTAAGTGGACTAGAGACCCATCATATGTCTACAGCTCTTTGCAATTTTTCTCCTGCACAAGAAGGGTTGGAGAAAGTGGCAGCATTGTTTTGGTTTGAGATTCGCCACTAAAATCCTGAAGCAAAGCTTTTCCCTTGGTCCTAAATCACAGGCACTAATATAGTGAAAAGTTTTGGCAAAATTTCAGTTAGATATTTACCTGCTCCTATGTCAAGAATTTATCTGAAAAAATATAGTTTTACTTGAAATTGTACAATTGAGGGTTCTAATCAATGCATATATTTAGGTTGAATTATTAACTCAGTGACTTAAACTTCATAGTGTAGATGCATTTTAGTGTTTCAGAAGCACCACATGTGTAGCCTTTGTCAGGACAAAAACAAGATGGTGTGTTCACAGCAGAAGACAAAAGAAAGGTTCATTGCACAGCATTTTTTTACCTTTATTCTATGTGTTGTCTACACTACCAGTCAGCCCCTCCACCTGAGGCTTTTGTCCTACATCCCAGGCTCTTAAATATGCAATGTTTATGTTCAGTTTTAAAATGTAATAGCCAACATTACAATAAAACAATTAAAAGATATGTTCAGATCTGAAGGCTCTCTAGGTCTGTCTTTAAAATACTCAGAGGACCTATGTCAGCAATAGATCCAATTCTCATATTTACATGTCTCTTTCAGGAAATCAGTATAAAATCTGAAGTATATTTTAATGTTGTTAAAACTGTAACTAGCTTAAAATGTAATCCTAGGTATACTCTTCTACTACCTTTATCCGCTAGGTGACAGCACAGCTCTTTTACCTTTTTTATTATTATCCCTAGGTGCTTTTTTAAAAAGTAGTTCAGCACGAAGTTTTAAGAATGTATTCTTTCCAACTGAAAAGTATGTGCTGTGCATGCTTTTTTTAATGAGTTAAATTTTTATATGGTAAGGTAATTTTTCTTAGTATAGTTACTTTAGTTAATGCAAATAAAATTCTTTATCCTTAAGCAAAGTTGTTTAACTGTGAAAGATGGCACAGAGTGGCTTAATTGTGGTCTGATAAATAGCTATGGAAAAGCGAGTCCTGGAAATAACTGGGGAAAAAAAGCAGTTTTCAACCCCAAGGTAAGATATGCCAAACAATTATACTTTTAACTATACTATTGGTCTTTAAAAAGAGCTTAAATTAATAAAGCTTCTTAATAAATAATATACTTTGCAGTACGGTAAGCCTTGTTTATGGTAATTTAATTAGAAACTTTTAAATTAATTAATTAAAAATTTCATTAGAGTGCTTTCAGTACTGTATTTTATAATGCAGTTGTCTTCTATTATAGCAGTTAGTTCCAATTTTCTGTAAATTCTTGAGAAGCCCAAGCACTGGGAAGAAAACAGAAGAGAAAGTTTATAAAATTGTATTTCCATGCAAAATTGAATGCATTTTGAAAAATGATTCTGGCTAAAATTAATTTCACTGCTATTCTATGCTTGGGTCAAGTTATGTCTCCAAGTGTCCATAGGCAAGTTTCGTCAGCCAATGCCCTGTGCACAATTAAATGTACTGTAAATACTGACTTTCCTACATATATATTATGTGTGTGTGTGTATATAAAAAATATAATTATATAATTAATTAAAATCATCATTTGTCATGTTTAGAGACTTTACATGTTTTTGAAAGCCAAGTGCAAGTACTAAAAAGGTCGAGTGCCACATTCTGTGTTTATAATAAACTTATTTTTTAATATATTCGATGATAATATTTGATTTGGATGAGATTATTTTATGTTACACTGTCAAGTTGCTTATTGTTCAGTGGTGGAATAATTGCATGTTCATCCTAAATCGTCTTGATTCTTAATAAAGAAAACAAATTTGTTGCATAGCAGAACTGTTTCCTTCTATCATTCTTCTGCTGCATTCTGTGAATAATTCTTTTAAATGAATACCTAAATGTATACAGTAGGCAGATTAAATAAGCAAACTGAATATTGCCCAATAATAAAACATGCTGGTCAATAAGTAAAATGAAATAACTGTACTGATTTGATGGGTTGTCTTACCAAGCATCTTCAATATAAACTTTATAGAAAGCTGGATTTTAAATACTTAGGAAAAACAGACCTGTAATAATTTATAAAGCGCCATTCCTATAAATAAATATCAGGATGATTTACAGAGCTGATTGCCAGCTGAAATTTTGACAAGATTTATGCTCTGGTTACTAACCTTCTTCCCCAAAAAAGTTCAAGTTTGAATAGAATTTGGCCCATTTATGTTTAATGGCTGAGGACCATGTAAGACTTACACGTTTAAAATTTATGATAGAGCAATACAAAGGATTGCTTTGTACATTGACTTAGGATTTCTAGTGACATTAAAAGCTGGTTTATTTCAGGGCTTCTAGTAAAATTCTGTGGTTCACCTTTGAGACATCATTTTATATACATGTATATAACTTATTTTTTGTTTTCTTACAACATGGAGTATGAATATTTCATTTAAAAGAAAGCGTTCCTCCCTGAATTCTATCATTTTCCTGTTTTTTCTCAGAAGGTAAAGATCAAATACATTTTGCTACATAGTCAACTGCATTCCCATTATGGTAATTTGTTTTTTAGGCATACAACAAAAACTAAATGCATGCATCCTCTGGCTGCACTGCGTAAGAAGTACTTCTGTACCTTTCAGTTTAATGGTAAAACAGTTAAATGAGAAAGCTCTCATGCCTGATTTTAAGCAATTGTGTGGATAACAGACACTAAACAAAGAAGTTACCGAGTTCTTAACTGAGAAAGAAGAGATTGCAAACAAAATGCACTTCCAAAAATGTTGCATTTTTCTACAAATAATTTAGGAATCAAAGTAGCAACTCTATTCATGACTTTATAGTTAACAATGTGTAACTTCCATAATAAACTGGTATTTTGGGGTGTTCATGGCTGCACTTAGACATTTAAAAATAAACTAGAGAAGCAAAGCGGTCTTTTGTGGCAGTGACGTTTTTAACTATGTATTTGAAAAAAATTAGTTCTGCTTTCTTGGGGTGTACATACATAGAAATTAGAGGTTTGCAGACACATTTCTGTTAACTTGTAAACCAAAGATAGTTTATTTTTCCAGATGAAATTTTAAAACCCCGTAGTTCTTAAAATTATCAGTGCTAACAAAACAGAATCTTTATTTTTGGAAATAGTTGCTCTCTGAGAATGCTTTTCCAAAAGCAAACTTTCCTGAGCTCTGTCATGCCATTAGTTTCTAAGCAGAACAGAAGTTAACTAAAAATTTCTTTTTAAGGGAGGCTGGTACAGTACAGCTTCGAGTACCAACACTCTGCTCCTGTTTCTTACCTTCCTCCTATTACACTAATGACTTCAGTTAAGTTGCTTGTGATTTATAGCAGTCCAAGAGAAACATCAGGTTGGTCATGCTTTTAGCAGCTCTTTCTACAAAATAGGATGTGAAACAATGCCTTTACTACTAAAGTCTGGTCATCTCTATTCCATGTTTCACAGGAAAAATTGATGGCTTGATTCTGAACTTGCTGAAATCTGTAAAAGCAAGGCTTTTCTGTCAACTTCAGCAGGTGTCGAGTCAAACCCTTTGTTCTGATCCTGCAAGGATTTATGTGCACACTGCTGTATATCCATTAATTTTACATAACCAAAGTCATTGCTGATTTGAGGCGCCTGAGTTTTAACAGTATTTGTATTTTTACTTGCAAAAGGTATGGTTCCATTATAAGTTGTAGTTCTGTCATTGACAATCAAGGCTTAAAAACTATTTTTCATTCTTTGCAAATTTTAGTGGTTATTTTGTCTTTGATTTTATCTTGGCAAAAACAATGGATGCATTTAGGAACATGCAAGAGAAAAAATTCTGTAGCATAAGAAAAGTAACTGAGGAGTAAAACATCGTTGTTCATAGAGTATATAAAAAATGAAATACTAAGATTAAAAAAAAAATGTAGTCGGTGGAAAATGCAGCTGACTGCAGGTTTTCAGCAGCAACACCTCTGCTGTTGGAATGGTTGAGAACCTCATAATATTGGAAGTATTTATCCCTCTGATGTCACTGGAAGAACAAGCCCCATTTTGCAGCAGAACGCTGGGGCACAGACTCTACAAGTTATCTGCATTAGTTCAGAGATCTCCAAGACTGCATGAGCCTTTGCTCTATATGTAAGCCATTGCAACATCTGCCATCCTTTAGCTGAATAGCATCTTGGTTTCTTGGTACCAGCAAAAAATGTTGTGATTCTGCCATCTTTTTTGCAGCACAGGCAAGAAGGCAAGTTTTTTCTCCCATTTTAAGTAGCAAAAATTAACATGAAAGTGACATTTGTTTTTATTAGTCTCATTCAAAGTTATTTATAAAAATGCATTAGTTAGCTGAAAAATGAATGCCTCAGTCCTTTCTTCTTTATACTTTGAGGTGCTCTGTCTGTACTTCCTGAGTTCCTTCCTATTGCCAGCCTGTAACCTTGCTAGCTTTTCCCATGTGCTCGAACACTTGGGCAAAGGCAGCATAAGCTGTGGCTGGTTTGGTGCATTGACTGTATAAACAGACTAGTAAATAACACCTGCAACTGGCTATGTGGCTGTTGCCAAACAATTCCTAATCATGTTTCAATTTTGATAAAAGCGGTTAAGACTGTTAGACTAAAAAAGTGTCTAACCTGACTTCACAGCAGCTAGTTTATTTTAAAAATAATCAAATAAATAGAAGAATCCTGTCTGTTTAAGATAGCTATTCCTCTGGTGAATATAATTGAAAATGGCCAGTGAATTAAAGGTGTTCAGAATAGCTGAGGTTGGAAGGTGTTTCTGGAGACTGTCTATTCCAGCCTCCTGCTTTAAAGCAGGGCTAGCTAGAATAGATTGCCCAGGGCTGTGCCCAGTTAGGTTCTGAGTACCTCTGAGGACAATGTCTCCACAACATCTGTGGGCAACCTGTTCAGTCTTAGCATTACAGAATACTCTTAGGTGAAGCAGAAGTTCCTGTATTTGTTTTCCCCCCCTTGCCTCTTGTCCTGTCAGCTGGGCACCACTGAAAAAGGGCAACCTCCTGCCCCATGAGATGTTTATACACATGGATAAGATGCCCCTGAATCTTCTCTTCACAAGGCTGAGCAGTGCCAGCCTCTTCAGGGATATGCATGAAAAGCTCCAGTCCCTTAATAACCTTCAGGGCTCTTTGTTGTACTCGCTCCAGTTTCTCTCTGTCCTGTACTCTTCAAGTACAAGACTGCACATGTTTTCTGTAGCTCTTCTTACAGTGCAGTACTGTTGAATGCATTTAAACTTTACCTAGTAACAGTCAAAGTAATTACTTTTTTTGTACATCAACCCAAAAATTTTTTAAAGTATATTTGGTTTTTTACCTGTTCATAAAATATTAAAATTTGCAGAAGCTAAGGAAGGAATACCAGCCCGTACTGTAAGGAGAATACTTTTCTGGTTATGCAAAGGAACAGCATCTTGTCTGTCACTAACAGCACTATTTCTTGTTCTAGAGATGTGAATTTGGATCAAAGAATTTGCTGTGTTGAAGAAGAATAATACTGGAATCCAGTCTTCTGATTATCCCCGAAATTTTAATGAGGTTTATTCAGGCTACTGACTTCCCTTTGACACAGAAGTGTCAATAACCATAATGAACTGTGCCCTAAATGGCACTTTATTATAAAGTTCCCCTCTGAAATAAACAATATTTTTTAAAAAAAAAAAGTTATCTTCTGTAAGGTAGTTGTCTGTCAGGATTCTTGCTGAGCAATATACTTTGAAATGCAAGTAATAATTCTTGAAATGCAAGGAAGAATTCTCTTCAGTCAGAAACGTTTCTAGGGAACCTGCAGTTAGGGACCTAAATTGAAAACTGTAATTATGAGCTTTAATTAATATCTAGCTAGTTTAATTGAAGAAAAGACAAATACTAATTTTTCAATTAATTACTGATTCTCTAATTTAAAAGTGGAAATAGGAAAGAAATTGTTTTTAAACAATCTATATATGTACACATTAATTATTTTTGTAGTATATCAAATTAGTTCCTCATCCAGCAAGATTACAGCATTTTCCTGAAATCTTGGTATTAATTTTTTTTCTGGATAAGCACATAAACCTAAAGGTCCAAATATTTCGGTTGGGTCAGATTTTCAGGAGATCGGTGCCTATGAGCTTGCACAAATGAGGGCTGCTTTCTTCTAATCCCCTTTGTTCCTAGCTTCTCAAGTAATGTAAGCAATTAACACAAAGGAAATGGATTTTAAAACTTTATTTGAGTGATAATAATAATTTGAGTACTACAGTTTAAAGAGAGTACCTGCCATTAAATGTCTCGGAAACAGTAAGAAAGGAAACATCAGAGCAAGACAAAGGGGAGTAGTCAGTGGAGAACTGATAGAAATATTTTCAGTAGAAAAGCATTTTACACCATTTACTCTACCTTAAAAATCCCAATGAGATTATATTAAAGCCTCAGTTTTCCTCCTTCCTTTCTCAGGGGGTTCATGAGAGGTAGAAAAAAAGTTTAACTAAATAAAAATCCTTGCATTATATTGCTGAAGGGCTTTGGCTCAGTATTTGAATACAGGTAATTCTCATGCTTAGTTATCACATGCGGTATAAGAATTTATTCAGGCAATATATATTGAAGTTAATAGTTTTTACATGTTTAGGTGCAAACTAAGTAAACAATGTATATTTTTCTAGTTTTACAATCTATGGTACTGTTTGCGTTTCAGTATTTCCTCAGTTTTCATCAGAATCAATCATGATTCATTCATACGTTGGAGGAAAAGTGTTGTGGTTGTCTCTGCACAAAGGATCTTTTTTGCTGCATTGCTTCTCAGTCTCTTTTCAAGTTGAGAAAGGGACAAGTGCTACCCAGCATTTGTCAGAGCTATGATTTTTGTCCAGCAATATACACAGGATTCAATTTAAAACTTGCATTTATTTTTTACTTTTCTAGATAAGTTTAATGGATCTGTTCCATTAAAAACATGGCTACAGAATGTCTGCACATTAGGGAGATTTCAGATGGCTTTGGTTGCACCTGAAAAAATAGTTTCACTTTCAGCACTAAATAGAGAGAGAAGAGCATCAATGTTCATGGTTTTACAGTTTAACGTACCAGGTGAGAGCTACTCTTCAGAATGGTTGTCATGCTAGTTTCAAAAATACAAAAACATGTGGACTTTCTAGAGTTGAGCATTCAGTGCTGGCTGTGTGCCAGTATAAGTAAAATGTGTAGAAATGTAATGGCCCAGAGCAAGTTAATGAATGACAGTGTCGCACAAGATCTTCAGGGAACAACAAGAATATGCAGGTCTTAAATATTTATTTGTGCTTTTGGAGAATATGTAATATATTTTCTAATGTGTTTCAGAAAAAAAAGTGCCTTCAACTGAAAGCAAGTATGATTTAAGTGAAAAGAAAGCAGTAAGGCGTAAGATGTAAAATTGGAAAATACTGTTTATTCAGAAGTAACAGCATTAGTAAATCAAGGCTGTGAGTTATTGTGGTTCCTACTGCTAGGCTGTGCATATACAGCTACAGTCTGATTCATTGTTCACAAAAAATGGCAAGATACAGCAGGTGGATGGGAGTGATAAATTTAAATGTAGAGAAAGGGAAAAGACTAGGCAGTTACCATGAAGTGGTGGTGCCATGTGTGCAAAGTTTGAATACAGCTGTAGCCATCGAAATTCTGCAGTTGACCTGGGTTAAATTGTTTTTCCTGAAGTTTTACCCTTTTTGTTGCCGTTGTATAACGTATGCATTGCCAGATTCCTTGCATATCTGCTACTGTGCAAGCTCAGATGAAAGTACAGACTGGGACAAGTCACTGAGAACAGCCCTGTGGAGAAGGACTTGGGGATTCACATGGTGAGAAGCTGGACATGAGCCAGCAGTGTGCACTTGCAGACCACAGGGACAGTTGCATCCTGGGCTGCATCAAAAGCAGTGGGAGCAGCAGGGCGAAGGAGGTGATTCTGCCCCTCAGCTCTGCCCTTGTGAGACCCCATCTGGAGTGCTGTGTCCAGGTCTGGAGTCTTCAGCACAAGAAAGAGCAGGCCCAGAGGAGGGGCATGAAGATGATTGGGGCTGGAGTAACCCTCCTACAAAGATGGATTGAGGTAACTGGAGTTGTTCAACATGGAGAAGAGACGGGTCTGGGTAAACCTCATTGTGGCCTTCCAGTACCAAAGGGGCCTTATAAAAAAGGAGGGAAAGGGGCTTTTTATGTGGACAGATAGTGACAGGCAGGGGACAATGGCTTTAAAGTGAAAGAGAGCAAATTTCAGTTAGATGTTAGAAAGAAATTATTCTTTGTTCAGAGGGTGGTGAGGCACTGGAACAGGTCGCCCAGAGAGGCTGTGGATGCCCTATTCCTGGAACTGTTCAGGATGGGGTCCTGAGCAAACTGATTTAGGGAGTGGTGTCCTTGCCCAGGGCAGGGGGATTGGGACTAAATGACTGTTAAGGTCCCTTCCAATGCAAACCATTCTATGATTTTATGATTCATAGAGGAATATTGTTTTAAATGGTGTTTATGTTCTATGCACATATCTGCCGTATAGCACATTTCTCTACAGAGGTGCAAAACTTAACATCTGAACTTTGACTCTGAAACATGATGTCCACGACAAATCGCTATTCAAAGACTATTTAATGAGAAACTGTCCTGATGGTTTGGTTTACAAGAGTGGGGGGAAAAATCTTTGTAGTTGTGATAGCACTTGATAATGTTAAACTTTGAAAAACACACTGTATTTAAGTTAAAAGAAAGGTTGGTGTTAGCTGTACTTTCAGCTTCTTCTTCAAAATTCCTGCTGTTTTTAAAATGACAGCAGATGCTTCTTTGTTAATTTGAGAAGGAGTGCTTTGGTACCAAATTAAGTGGATGAATGCTATTGTTTAAAACAGAATGTAATAGTTCAGAAAGGTGTGTTGCTTTCCTCAGAACAGTTTTCCATTTAAAAAGAAAACCTACTTTTTTCCATACGTTTGTAGTCAAAACTGCATTGCTTTCCAGTACAGGCTTCTACAATGATTATAGTCAGGTGCAGAAGCACCAGCCATCATTTCAGAGGAAAACAGGGAAGTTTTCGTTATTGGGTCTCATAGTAGGAAACCAAATAAAAGTTGCAATCTAGACCATTTATAAATTAAGGACCCTGCAACATACACAAAGTGTTTATTCATGTACTTGTACATATACCATAAAAATGGTGGTAATTAGCTACACAGATGATATCCTCTCCAGTTTAAGTATCAAGTTTCAGTTCTCTCCTGCAGCTCAGCAGTGCAGGGCTATTGTCCCACAGACTTTCCTAGTGGAATAGTTCCAGAGTGCAGGGCTCCTGGAGGTGGTCTTCTAAAGGACCTTTATGGTTTCTGCAAAAATGAATTCTTGGAATTAACTCTGAATGAACAGACTAATTTTATTCTCATAGGCTATCCAAAATAGGAATGTCTAACCTACCAATTAAACATCTTAGAATCATAGAATGGTTTGGTTTGGAAGGGACCTTAAAGATCATCTAGTTCTAACCCCTCTGCCATGGGCAGGGACACCTTCCACCAGATCAGGTAGCTTACTTAGAGTATCTGCAGCATTAAGCTGTGAGTGTGGAATATAAGGAATATCAAAACTATTAGATATTAGAAACTGAGTGTTCTCTGTGCCTACTAATTTCAAAATTCTCAAACTGTCATTTCTTGCTTCTTCAAGTCTCACAGAATTTTCATGTTTTGTAACTTGATGTTTCTCTTTATCTGGATCTGTCATGCCAGATACAGACAAAAATGGAGGATGAAAAATGCTGAATATATATTGCATACAGAGAAAAGAAGGATCTGGAAATGGAAACCAAACAGAACTCTGAGCCTTAAGTTATGTGCTTTCCCTAATTAAAATGTAAGATTTGCTCTGTTATAGTAAGGCTGGCAAAAACATTCTTTTTGGTGATTTATGACGCTAAGTTTGATGAAAGTCAAAGAGGTCATGTATCCCACAATTACATTAATTACATTTCACTAAATTACTCTTAGTTTGTTTTAAAGAGTTCTTTAAGTAATATCTGTTAGAACCAACATCACAAATAAAATAAGAATAGGAGCAAATATACTACAGGCCTGATTTTATTTAAGCAAGTGAAAGGCTATTCCCAAAAGTAAGAGGATTGTGCCTGTTTTCAGAGTAATATGCATAACTAAGTCTTTGGTCTCCCAATTTTCACATTTACTAATCGTGCATCAATGAGGTGCCTTGCTCTGTGTACAAGGCAGGGACAGTGCCTGTTGCATACTCTGACTTTAGTAAGATGCTTAACACAGTCTCCTGTAGACTCACTGTCACAATGCTGGTGAGTTGTGAGCTTGATCCGTGGTCACTAAGTGGAAAATTGACTGGACTGCTGGTCTGTAGGAGTTGTGGTCAGTGGTGAGATGTCCTGCTGGCAGCCAGTAACCACTGGTGTTGCTTGGGAAGCAATACTGGGAACAGTAGTGTTCGTACTGGATGGTGGGGTGGAAGCCATTCTCAGCACTGAAGTGGAGCAGACCAGGATTTTCTAATGCTGGACTAAATGGAGGTCCCTCCCAAACTAAATTGTGCTATGATTTCATGTAAAATGAAAATAACCAGCGTAGTGGTGCAGGAAAGCACATGTTCAAGAAAAGAGCGTAACAAAATTTATATCGCTAATAGTCGTCATCAGTAGCTGCAGCAAGAATGCTCTGTGTTACAGGCTGAATTTTCAATGTTGCAGTTTCACACTTGTGCTTAAGGACAGTCAATGAGCAAGTGTCTGTTTAAAGCAGTTTCTGGAACTGCTGCCCTGACACTGTCTTCATCAGTAGACAGGTTCCAGTTTCTGCATAGCTGAATTTGGACACTGGGAGTCTCGCTTCAGCCTAAGTGTCGGTGTTTTCCCCAGTTCACTACATGCAGTTTTGCATGTACAAAAACCGCACCACTGGTTTCTTCTGTGAGATTTCATATGCAAACACTATCTGACATTCTGAATTACATTTTCTTTCTTCAAGTCCCAGAATTTTCCCATGCCTTCCTCCTATTACAACCTCTTGCTGCCATAAATTAGCTTTTCCTTCCCCCATTCCCTGTAAAGGGTGGCTAGTCTTTGGACTTCGAAGTCTACATTCTGCCAACACCATGTGTGGCTGAGTGCCAGAAGTTGCAAAGAACTGTGAAAGCAGGGAACTACCAGACAGAATATCAGATATAGATGATAACAGTGGCTTCCTGACACTGCAAAACTCCACTGCATTATGGAACCATACTCTAATCAGACCTTAGTCTCACCCAGCAGTCCATGTTGAATCTATGGTGCTGTGCTACTTGCCAGTGGTGTCATGCAACAGCATTACATGAGCTGCACAGTACCTCAAAAGCTATATTGTGTCTTCTTTTTATTTGATATCACATCAATGCTGATCAGAGAATTAGCTCTAAAGCAGACTAGGCTATGTTCTCTGGCAGTCCAGGAAAATAAGCAAAGAAACTAGTTTTTCTCTCTTCACAAAAACCTCTTTTCCCTACCTTTTCAGTGAAAACTGTCTGCTCTGCTGTTAGTTCACCAAGCATTCTGCAAACCCTAACAAACAAAAGGAGTCCAAATGAAAGGATAAGACAAAGTCTGGTTTTAACTAAAAACGTATGTAATTTAGGTATTTTGGGGCCTCGGCACTAATTGCTTAATCTTGTCATTCTTTTCTGTTGTGTTAAATTATATCCAAATATAGATGTAAAAAGGTAGCAAAAGGAATTAAATTAATTAGTTGAGTCTATTAGTCACAGTCCTCTAATAATAATGTGAAATGCAAATGCTGTATCCTTAGGAACTTTACAGGGAATTTTGCTTCTTTGATGTCGTAATATAGAAGAAGCATATGTCAGCATTTGCCTTCTGCAAGCACTCAAACTGGTTTTGATTCTCACAAGGGTGGATCTTGCAGGTCTGTTCATTCCTAACTTTCAGTTTGAGAAGAGAACAACACTTGAACTTGCCAGTATACAGGAACTCTGATTTTCCTGTTTGTTTGTTTGTTTGTTTAATTATTGTGAGAGGAGGATGGATTGATGATGTGGAGAGCAGAGGTTTGAACAATGAAGAATTGACTTTGAAGTGCACATTTCATGATAGCCACTGTTTAGATGCCAGAAACTTGGATCTGTAGAATAATTTTCAGATGCTGATTGCATTACACTACTTGGCTCTGACACACATATTTTTGCAGGGAAAGTATGGACATAATTTAAGGGATATAGAGTTTCTTTATTAGCCTCAAAAGTAGTGTGACCCACTACACCATGGCAGAGGCATTTTATTCAGGTGACAAAAACCCTCTAAAGATACCGTAGCTATTTTGAGACTTAAAATTATCCTTTTTTACTTGACATGTAGCTGAGCACTGTCAGTGGTTAGAGCTTGTATTAAAGAAATAAACAAGGGGGTTATAGAATCTTTGCTTGTTTTGAGGGTTCATTTTGTTCTGAAAAAAGAAAACCTCATTTTAAAACAATTAGTAGAGAAAATGCATCTTCTGTGAGAAAGGATCCTTAAGAATTCAGTTACATACATAGTTACTGACCAATAAATATCAGATATTTTCCCAGAGGAAGAAGTTGAAAATTTCTATCACTACAGTCAGTGGTGGTACGTCCTCATACTTTTAGTGGAATATTATTCCTTCTTAACTGGTGGTATTTATTTTTTTAAGACATTTGTCTCTTGGCAAGTTCAGTATTACCAGCCTCTGTGCCTATGTTGGGGGATTATTGCTCTGTCTTTGTGTTAAATAGGGCTACACCTTTTTCCCCTTCTACTTCTTCTTTGTGTTTTTGTTTTGTTCTGTTTTTTTTTATTCTGTCAAGCTGCTGATGTAATTAAGGTTTGGAAAGAAGAGTGGGTGTGGGCGCCTGAAAATGTTAAAGACAGGTTAATTCTAAACATGGCTTTGCATGTTGACATTTCCCAGTTAACAATCAGCTTCATAGTGGATTTCTCTTGAATCTTTGCCATGATATACTGCCAGCAAATGGGAGTGGTGAAAAATACTGGGAAGACCAGTGACTGCTAAAATAACACAAAATAATGGTGCTGTCATCACCTGTTGCCACAACACAGAATTCAACAAAAAATGCATGCAATAGAAGACCTTAGAATATCATTGTGTATACAGGTCACATTCAAGAAAATAATTTGTATTTTTTTATTCTATCCACAGATACTTGATAATTGGTCATTGTGTTTTAGTTGACTTGGCACCAAGAATCTGGTTCCTTGTAGTATACAGACAGAGTTCTCTGAACTGTTAAGAAACTGCTTCCATTTTAATAAGCAGGGCACTCAAGCCTTAATATCTTATTATACAAAGCAGTTGTTTAGGCTTCATCTTGTAACTGGGATGAATTTTGGTATTTTAATCCTATAGTAAGTGTTCTTAATACTGGTGGGACATTGGGGAAGAAAAAGAAAGTTGCATCTAGTTTTTGATCTCTTTGCAGAACTACTCTTATCGCAATACTACTTTGCTTGGATACATAAAGTTTGAGTATATTCTTCTTAAGACATCTTTTGGAATTTGATCCTGTCTCCATTATAGGAAAAAAAAAAGTTACAACTTCAGTGGAAATTTTGGACAGCAGCAAATCAAAGATGAGTTTTGGGGTTTTTTTCTACCGCAAAAATAGTCAATTTCTAGTTACCTGTGTAAAGTACGAGGGAATTGCTGAACACTGCCTGCAAATAAGTACAATTTTTTTAATGAAAACCCAAAACTTAAACTGGCAACGTCAACCTACTTTTGACAGTAATGTGTTCTTTTGTCAATGTGTAATGTTATAAATACTGAAACAGACAAAAACCCCGACAAAAATATATTTTAAAATCTCAGGAGTATTCAAACACTGGGTGAAAATCTAAATTTTTGGACTCTTTTTGGAGAAGTTTGCTTTTCTAAAAAAATTAAATATTATTTTAGGTGCGTAAAAGATTAAGAATCTCTGTTGTGAAAATGTTTTTAATAGTCTAAATTATAGCAGTTGAAATGGAAGAAAACATTGTCTTAAATTTGCTTTTAAATAGTATTCATTGTTAAACAGGAAAAAGAGTCTGTTTTAAGGAAATTTTTCAGTAGCCATCTGGAATGGACCTAGCACATTTGTACAACATTGGTTTACTTATACTTTTGGGTTATAAATCTTTCCAGTAGGGGGGGAACTAAAGATAGCTGAGGTTTTCATAAAAATTTTATAAAGTCTTATCAGCCACACAGCTGCTTCACAGTGAACGGAAAAAATCATGGATTTTCAGTTTATATTGCAGCAACAAGTGGAGAGTTTGGAAAAAGCTGTTCAGCTGTCTTGATGGGAACCATCAAGAACTTTTTCATAGGTCATTCAAGTACAGGTTAGAAAAGACAGGGCTAGAAACCCTATTTACAAAACTAAAATAAACACAGTTTGATATGTTAAGGTGCAGCAATTGTTCAAGCCTGCATGTCACCATAAACTGATTCTGAAGTTTTTGCTTCTTTGTGGTCAGTTATGTCATTTTCCAGGCAATGGCCATCCAATACTGAGCTTTCCCCCTGATGGCAAGTTAGCTATTATTTTTGCCAAATTTCATGTATTTCCATATAAAATCACTGATTTGAAACATATGTTTATAGTCATAAGTACTGTTTTAAAGCATATATACTTTATTTTGGAGTATATTTTATCTAAAATATAATTCATAGCTCTTGAACAAAAGGAAGTTTGCAAACAGGAATTACTCTTCTTTCATATTTCTGTAACATTTCTTCTCATAAAAGCAGGAAATTGAAGCCATTGAAATTTAGTAAAGAAAATTAGTGAGACCTCACCCTAGGATAGCTGGTCACATTGTGACTGCATGGTTTCCCCCAGAGTAAGAGACTTCACAATACATTTTTTGCACTTCTGCTTATTCATTGTATTGTTCACCTTAGCAGCTGTTCCAAAGCTGACTGCTCTAAGGACCTCAAACAGTAGTTGTTCTATGTCTTGCATATATATTTTTAACAAAATTTTTATGGTTTTTTTAACTGTTTAGATATTTTTACCCAAAAGAATTACTTATTTTTGTTACTTTAGAAGAAAAATAAGGTTTTATTCTACATTATGTAAGTGCTTTGTAATGGTAATATTTTAGGACCATTCCTATTCCTGCAGTTAGGCTTGTCTTTGGGCAAGCTGTTTCTTTGACAGTTTTTGGATCCCAGGAGTGTCCTGATAGAAGGTGATGTATTTTCTGTTAACATGGACTAGTACATAGACAATTACCATTATCTATATTACACATTCATCATTACTATGCATATCTCTACTTGCTTTCTCCACCTGAGCTGAAACTGGTACTGTCATTTCATTATTCATACATCTAGGGACTTCAATGTGTCTTTATTTTGGTGGTAAAAAACATTTTTAAAATTCACATCTTGTTAATAACTGTTCAATTATTCTTAACTTTAGGAATTATGGGATAAAAGTAAGCATGTTTAATTGTTTTTTAAGTCCCCTAATTTTATTTATTAATGCATGTTTCTCCTTTAGTTATGTATGGAGATGCATTTGACTCCTGGTTTAAATCCAGTCTTTCAATAGAGAGATGAAAGATGCATGCCTTTGTAATAAATGGTGAATAAGTCTGTCAGCTGTGCACTGGGTCAAGCACCATGTACAGTACATGTGTACTATGTACTAGAAAAGAACTTTGAGAGAGTAAGGTTGAGGTGTAACAGTAATCCCTTAAGGTTCATAGTCTTGGGGAGAAAGTTACTTCTGCATACTGCTCGTAGTAGAGACTTTTCTTGAAGGATAAAGCTTCCATCTACACCTGCTAGCTAAGGTACATTCATTGAGACAGGTTATTTACTTGTTTATGTACCTCAGCACAAATGCCTTTGAAGGCATGCTAATTTGCTTGGAGATGTGATTAACTAAAACTTTCCTAGGGAAGTCTGAAAGGTTGGAATTTTGGAAAGAAATATGAAGATTATAAATTTATTTTACACACTGAGGAAGATAAAAAGGGCTAGTTCAGACAATAGAATCAAATTTTGAAACCCTTCTACTTTGTATATATCTTTTATGTATTTTTCTTTTGTTAGCTAATCCTTTGTGAAAGGACCTAACCCAAAACCCAGGTAATTTGAAGATGTCCATCTCAGTGGGTTAATATAATGACCTGTGTGATCAAGTACCAGTAACTTGAGTCATTTAGCATACACTCCAGCTGCTGTGTTGAACAGGTTTTTTTATTCCATAAGGGCCTTAGTGTGATGATACAAGCTTTCAGTGCACCCTGACTGTAAGGCTGTAATGTACACATACTGCCAATTGATCCAGCAGCAGCAACAGAACTTTCTCCTTAGTCAAAACCCTACTGGATATTGGTGTGCATTCTGTGCAAAGCAGAGGTAAAAAAGGAGCGTGTTGGGCAGGTGTGTGACTTCCTTTACAGTGAGTGCCACAGCTCCTGCAAGAGCAGCATTGTGCCCTAGCCAAAGAGGCACGTGCTTGGCTTTCCATTTTCTATAGGAGTCCTTGTTGTGTGATATTTACTCACTACAATGTTGCATAGTACACAAAGAACTATAAATAGCTAATCTAAGCTCAGGATCCATTCCATTTTGACACTCCAAATACTGAGCAATTTGTAGCTTTTGCAGATAAATCCAAAATACTAATGCCTCAGGCAGAATTTCCATAGAGAGACCAAATATCTTTTCAAAGTTCTGTATCTCATATCTTTAATTTGTATTTTGTTGAAACTCTTGTAATGGTAGAGTCCTTCAGGACCCGTCAGAAGGCTTATAGAGTGTTGAAAGTGTGACAAAGAGGCCATAAAGAATCTGGTCAGATGTAGCTAATTAAAGGTAAATGAAGGACAGCTGCTTTTTATGTTGCCAGCACATCTTTGATCTGCTCTACCCCTCAGACCTCTGTGGGCAAGGTAGTTAAATACAAACTAGGAGGCCTATTTTAAAGACATTAAAACCCTCCAGGGCAATCGAGTGACAGTCCAAGCAGCCATAAGCTGTTTGCTTTATTCATTAGAGAACTTTAAATGTGTCAAGAAATAAAATAATGTCCATGCTCTTAGATCAGCATTAGCAATGAAGATTACAACAGCTCTGGGACGTATGAATGGGCAAACTTCTTATGAAAACAAGTTTACTGAGAAGCATTTTACTATAGCAGCAAAGAAAATATCAGTTACACATTTTTGTTGCAGGAATATTGATTCAATGTGCATTGAAATATCCAGAGCTGTAGTGACACAAACATCATGTAACCCAGCGCTGACCTCAGTGGTCCCTTCAATCATGGTTTTAAAAACTTCCATTTCAGACACACATGAAGGAAAGAATATGTCATATGTGAGTGACATAATAGCCTGTAATACTTGCTGAAAAATTTACGGAGAATTTACACAATATATAGCCTTTCACTTGTGTCTAGAGACTCAGATACTGAAGTTTGTAAACTGCAAGTGTTTATTTTATAACTCAACGTTTTAATGTTAATATAGCATCAGAAAGACTAACTAAAGAAAAAAGCTATTAGCTATATAAACAGCTCTTTATTGCTAGTCATTTAGGAAAAAGTGACTTTGCACAGAAGTATTTGTGAATCCAACTCAGAGTATTTTTTGAACATTGTTTGATATCTTAATGGTTTTATTACTTTTTTTGAAAATTGTTCGATATCTTAGTGGTTTTATTACTATTTTTAAATAGGAATTTAAATGATAGTTAAAATTTAGCAAATTCCTATGACATTCTAAATGGTAAGTTCTGGTGATCCATGCAATATTGCCTCAATAATATTTAGGAACTTGAAGAAAATATTTGCCTTTTTAATGTTGTGTGCTGTGTTTTGCTCCATTATCTTTACCCTCCATGCTATTTAGGCCCACTGGAACAGCTTTGGTATTTTAAAATCAGATAAAGCTGTGAAGAGTCTAGAATTCTAAAACTGTCTTTTTGACTATATCATAAATGCAAATTTTGTGGGTCTTACCATACAAAGAACATTTCTACGTAGCGTTTTGGCTCAGAAAGGCTCTGTGTGAGTAGTGCAGTTGGAACTGCATGCCTGCAAAAGTAGTATATGCTGTTGGAGTCTGGAGAACCTTTCTTCCCAAGACATGTAGCTCTAGTAGAAGATTCTTTGTTACTAGGCACTGATTTTTTGCCTGTTGATTCAACGATTCCTTCTAGTCTTACTGTAAATATATTTAACTATGCATAATTTAAAATTAATTCGATCCTCCAAATTTTCATAGATTTCTTTAATGGCAGATATCTAAGGATGTCTGCAGTGAAGCCATTGGCCTGTGGTTATTCGAGTTGGTAGGTCTGTGAAACAGGGACTTAATTTTTTCATGGTTCAGTAAGCAGGAAATAAAAAATCAAATTAAACTGGAAGTTTGCCTTTGTTTTTACTCAGTACTTAGAGAGCATAAATGAGCATTGAGCAGTTTTAGTGAAGCATGTTAAAGGATTCATAGAGCTGTATTCTAGGCAACAGTAGGTATAAAGATGTGGTTATTGCTGGCAGCATGAGCATAGTTTCCTGATTTGACTGATTGTGCCTTGAATGTTGTAGAAAGCAAACAATGAATAAATTTGTGCTAAATTTAGAGCAGTTTGCATACATGCTTTGAACATTAAAGCTAGGTATTTTTTACCCTGAGGCAAGATACATATTGAGAAAATATTGCAGAATTCTGCTAAATGTAAGTTAGGTAGACATTGTTGATTGAGAACTCATGGTTTTGGTGAGCATATTTACAGCTATCCCACTCACAGTGAATCAACATGTGGCAGCTGGGCTGTGTGTTAGAAAGAAAAAATGTCTATACTATGGTAGAACTACTGTGAAAGGGAATTACAATAGCTTGATAGGACCATTTGTCACCAATCTAAAGATTCAATAAAAATAAGTCAAAAAAAGGAACTAAAATATAAGAAAAATATCAGGGGGGTTATTTTTTCCCATTTTTCCAATAAAATCCCCAAGGCAAGATAAATACCTTCTCAATGTGTTCCTTATTGACAAATTCTGATTTGCAAATGTTGCTTTATCATTACTACAACAACCTCTCAGTGCTTGTAAATGCATGTATTATCTCAAGGTGGAATTTGTCCTTCCAAAGGCTGTAAAGCTTTGTGCATGTGTGCCCATGTATAGGTCACAACTTAGGTTTGAGTATCTTTTATTCAGAGCATGACTATTTAAGAAGATGTATACCATTTTCTGTCTTTATTCACTTAACTGCTGTAACCCAGTTTTCAAGCTCAGCAGAAATGATAGACTACAATTACATTTCTTTTGTATTTGTAATAGAACTGAACGGTTTTCCATCTGGTAATGTTCTGTTTAGCTGGGCAGGCAGCAGTGAAATGCAGGAGATACTAGGTAAGACTTGTGAGCACCAAGGATGAGCAGTTTGAACTTTCTGGTGTGATCATGGAGCATGGGTATGCACCTGATCTAGACAAAATGCTGCCTGAAACACTTATTTCCAGCTCCTGTCTTCCACACACCTAGGCTGTGATTCTCCTGCCCTTAAGGAATCTTTGCTTGAAACCTTGAAGGTTTGGGTTTGTTTGTTTTTTTTTTTTTGAAAGCCAGGTAATCACTGTTCCCAACCCTGCTTTTGGGGATAGCGATTCCGGATAGCAGTGCTACACTGACAGGCTGCATCTGTTAGGGAACACTGTTACCCAACAAGAAGTTGAGCATGACCCAGCTGCTCCTGTAGACATGCAAAAGATTTCTCCTATAATGTGACAGTAAACCAACAGCTCCTCCTGGGATCCTTCTGTGATCAGCCAACACATTTTTAAACACAAACATCCTTGTCTACACCAAGGGGAAAATCATATTCAACAACTTGTTTAATTAACATGTTTTCTGGTGTATTTTCTCCATGTGGACTAGGTCTCTGAGGAAGAATGACTCATGAATACAGCACTGCCATTATGGAGTACTTTCTGGAGTAACTTTCCATTTCTCCACATTTTCTAAGGAAAGCATTGATTTGGCTCATTACCTAAAATGTAATTAATGTTTGTGAGGAGCTCCAGGGTACCATTAGTTAATCCCATACCACATCACTAAAAACAATCCTGGGCAAGAGTTAAAATAAGTGTCACTTTCTTAAGTGAAGGCTAACAGGTAGATCTTTCTCAGCAGATTCTATGCATGCTGTTGTATCGTTTTCCTTGGAGCCTAGTTGATGTGTACTACAAGTGAGAAGGGCACAGGATGTGACTGCTTCGCTAAGAAAGGAGTGAGCCTTGGCTGCCCAGTGAACCTAACATTTTGTGGACTTTTCTGAGGAAGATGTACCCTTACAGAACAGATAAAAGCTTTATGTGTCTGTGAAGTCGGACAGCCAGCTGATAGAGATTAATTAACCTGTGCAGAATTGACTGCAGGGATGCTTTTTTGCAGGCATTGATTGTTTATGAAATAGTGCTGTTACAATCAGGAGAGTCCGTGCTTCGTCTTGTCAAAAGGAGTGTTTTAGCCAACAGAAAAGCATATTTAAGAAGAATTTGTCATTGTTTTTATTAGGATACAAAGATCAACACAAGATTCTTTCTGTCAGACTTATATTCTCAGAAGGAAATGCATAGTACGCATAAAATATTTATGATCATTTCGTACATTGTAACTGTATCTATGTAAAAGCCAAAATAAATATCAACTGTTCCAGCTATACAATATACAGTGCCTGATGTGTTTATTGCCACATTTTCTATGACCAGTCTCCTGTCTGTTGTGTTTCTCCAGTGACTGTGTTATTCCAGGGAAATGAGTAACACAAGGGGAGGAGGGTGCATAATGGCTTCTACACTGTAGGGGGTTGTCTGAACTAACACATGGATCATGCTCTACGTCTCTTGAATCGGGGTTGAATCTGTGTTCATGTATTATGCAGAAAACACATAGAGGGTGAGCTGCTCAGGTTTCTTTGAAAGACAAATCAGTGTCTGTCACAGGCACTTCACACTTTTCAGTTCATAGCTTTGAGGATCCATGAAATGCTGAAGATAAGAAGATAAGTCCTCTCCTAAGGAGGTCCAAAGCCCAAGTGGTTCTGGTTTTATCTGTGTTATTTTGCAAGAACTGTTAGATTGCATTCTTTTTCTCCCTATGCGGTGAATAGATGAAGTATGGAAACCCTTGCAGATATAAGGAGAGCTATAATCCTGTGCTGCTGAAATCTCAGACTTTCATGTTTTTCCAGATGGATTGTTACAATTACAGCACATTTTAAACAGTGTCATAGTATTCTCAAGCCATGTATGATTATTGATACAAGACTTGTGTGAATGATGGAATAGAGCAACAAAGAACAAAGGAACTCAAAATAGCCACCAGTCACCAAAATGTTTGCATTGAAGAGATGAATGTGAAGATGGCCAGTTTGAAATTTTAAGTGTGAATCTTGTAGAGGGAAATGTAATGTAATCCATAATGGGAAACAATTTAAAGACAGAAGATGTTGGTTGGGAAAGGGAAAATGCTTTACTGAGGAGGGTCAGTTTGGGGGTCAGCATTTTCTGTCATTTTATTCCCTCCATGGGCTCAGTTACTGAGCAGAATGTTTTACATAATAGACTTCTGGACTCCCTTCTTGGTTGTTGATATTCCACTTGTGTACACTCAGAGCATGTCAATGATGACAGCTGGTTATTGCTTCAACACACAGATTTTGATTATGCCTTGTTTTATGGTTAGTATTTGGTTTTCACAGGGAATGTTTTCCCACCCAGAAGACAACAAATATTGGACTGACCCAGTAATTGTTCTTTCCTATATTTCCTTTGGGCTCTTGTTCAGCTAGTTGGATCTGAGTTGTTTTAAACATAATTAGGCTGTCATAAATCACTCTGGGTTAGTTTGCATGTGACATCACCAAGGAGACCCAATGGGACGATTAGAGTATTTTTTTGGACAATGTATCTGTAACTATGTTAACTACTTTATCATGGAAATAAAGTTTGTAAACAGTAGTCTTTGCAGTGACAAGTTAAGATATATTACACCCTAATAGAGCTGTTTAGTAAATTAGATTTTCATAGTGCTAATTGAATTTGTCACAAAGCTGATGAACATTAGCTAAAGAAAGAGCAATATATTTTATTTTATTGAGCACATCTCAGAGTGCTTGTAATTTAGTAGGGCCACCACACTTTCTGGGCAGGCTATCAAGTAGGATGTTGTAATGATTTGCATGACTACTATAGTAAATGGAAAAATGTAGCTTGTGTTTGTAGCTGTTCCATTAGTGTCTAGCACAGTGTGCAGTCCTTTGGTGCTCTTCAGAGAGCTGTGTCATAATCCCAGCAACTTTTGAAGAATTCTGTCTGGTGAAATCAAGTAACTATACATCGTTTCAAACCTGGTGTGTAATTATATGATGAGACAAAGGAAAGACTGAGAAAGGCAGATAACCAATAGAATCCTGAAGTTATCAAAACAGAGCTCTTGCCAAGGACCTTGGAATTCATCTGATTCAGTTGCTGGAAAAATGCCTGAATTAAAAACTATCCTATGAGGACCAAGAAAATAGAGCCAAATTCTGGCACTCTACAGTTTTCTCCCAAAATGGTCATTAATGCTGCAAAAACAGAATAGGGTGAACAACCCTTGGCCCCATGCTTGGCCCCCTACTGTAGGCTCTATCTGCCAAAATAAGATGAAATAGAAGATCAAAAATGGGGGCAGGGGGGGAAGGTTGGGAAAGGAGAGCTTAGAAAAGGAGGGTGGTTGGAAAGGGAAAATCTCAAAGGCTATGCCCCCTGCCAGCACTGAAATACTTGGTTGCAGCTCCACTCACAAAGCACCTGTTGACAGCTGTTGGAGCAGTTTATAGGTTTTGGGACAGTTCCCTTACATGAAATGTGATATGGTCTTATTTTAGTAAAATAGAAGCAATTCCTGGACAATAATTACAGCATTAAATATACCTGCACAGAAATAGCAATGACAGCTTTTGCTTTCATTTAAAAATTTACATTATTTGTAATGAATCTCATTACTACTAATATTAATATCCTTTGGCTGATATCACCTATGTTGTCTTCCTTTTATCCAGAATTGAAAAACAAAACAATGTTGCATGGATTGAAAACAAAATACAGCAAAACAATGATCATAAAGATTAACTTGATGCTGACCTTCAAACTCAGTGGCAGGAAACCAATCGGCAGGACGTGAGAAGTCTCCACCATGTGAATCTAAGTGCTGATGATGAGCAGTGAGGGACGGGAAAAGCCAGGACTGCACATCAGCATCAGCACAGGGCAGGATAGGACAAAGAACCAGTGAGGCTGCAGCTCAGATACTCAGGAATCAGACGTCATCTTAACATCAAGTTCATCTGAGCCACCAGTGCAGTCCTGCAGTGTCCTTAGGAATTATTCTTATGTGACAAAGAAGCAAGTGCCAACCTGAACTCCCTTCCTTTGCTACTCTCAGCAAGACTTAATGTATTTATTTATGATGGCAGTCAAATGTTCCCACTGTTCTAAGTCAGAAGACTGAGCAAAAACTAGGATTAAATTGATTGCATCGCTGAAGTTACCACTTTACCCGCTCTAATGAGCAACTAGCACCATTTAATATTGAAAAGCACAGTGGTTTATATACATTACAGAAGAGCATGTTTAATATTTGAGGTGTATAAGTACTGTATCATCAATGATATGTTTGGGTTTTTACTTTACTTTTCAAATTTCAGAAACAATTGGAGTCAATGAAAATTAAATTATTATTTGTACAAATGTTTATTAGGCCTTTCTTTATTATTCTTTTACAGGTCTTGTAGAAATTTGCCTGATGCATCCCCTTGATGTAGTGAAAACAAGGTAAGATCATGCTTGAACAGGTTTTGTTGATACTGGAAGATATCCAGATTGCAAGCTGTCAAAAATAAAATCCTAGAACTTCTCCAAGTAAGATAACTTGTGCCGTTAATGACATTTATATTTACTTACCTGTATCTACAGCATTTGACACATGGAATTTGAGTAGTATGGCACTTTTCTGATTAGAGGTCATCTAAAGGTGTTAAATCTTCTTATGACATCTATTTTTACTCTTGTAACACAATGGTATGACATGAAGATGGCTAAAGTTAAATTCAATTTCTATATATAATATCTGCAATAATGCTTCTATATGTAATTGGGAAATACCATATTGCCTCCAAAATAATTTTCACAGATTTTTAATAACAATAATAAGAGAAGGGGTTCCATTTTCTCTTTGTAAGCCAAATAACTGCGTGATTTTACCTTTTTAAAATATTTTTGTATGTCTTTATTTTGTTTTCTGAATATTTGTCCTTATATGAGTATAAATTATTAAATTAACTTGAAAATTTTCTCAAGTTAACTTTTCTTAATGTTGATTACTGAAATGAAAAAAGAATAGTTGTGTTTCTAGTTTCTGGAATATCCTTTTGTTTTCTATGCTTTTTAACTTTTATAGAGATTCACAAGTGAGTGTTACTGTACATGAAAAGTAAATCAGAATGGAGAAGCATACTTTTAGAAGGAGAAAGGTATTCATGCCGTGTGTGTTATGCAGTGCCAGTAATTACCATATACTTCTCCTGGAGCTCTGTCTAGGTCCCAATCATCTAGGTAGAAAAGCTTCACTAGGAGACTAATCAGCCCTAAACAAATGAGGACAGCTGTGGTGTCTGGAATATGCTTGATATTGTCAATTATGACTTCATATTCTAGTTCCAGTTAGCTAATATGTGAGCTTTTTATGGATGCATTTTTGGCCTCTGTTTAAATCACGTTCTGTGATTTGCCTGAGACCTTGAGATGCCTTTTTTTGCAGGTTGCATTTTGCAGAAGGAAGTCATCTGTCTGTGGTCAATGTACAATACCAGGGGACGGTTATTCAGTCTCCACCTGCATTAACTGCTGCTGAGGTGCTGCAGGTCCTCCTTGGGGCTTGGAGTTTGCTCAGGCAATTCTTCCATATCCCTTTGTAACATGGAATGTGTTGATTCATATAGAGACAATGCACCTGGTAGTTTTGAGGATCCTCTCTGCCCCTCCAAGAACCACTGAAACAATGCTATTAAAACAAGACTTACATAAGATTGAAATTAAAGGCTCAGAAGCTACAGGGTACAAGCAAAACAAATACAAGACCAAATTTAAAAGAAAAAAATCTGTCTTGCTCTGCTGTCAAGTGGGTCCCCAAAGGATGTGCTTTAGTGACTTCATTTTGGCAGGTTGTGCTGTAACTCACCTGCAGCTTTCAAGCTGTGGTTTTACCTCTTCCCGTTTTTCTCTTTGTACTGAACTAGAAGTCATGTTCTTTTGTAGTATAAATGTAGATCATTCATAATTTAGTATAAGCCACATATCATATGTCAGAAAATACATTAATTGCACATCTGTACTGGCAGTCAACAGATGCACTTTCAGTTTTCTGATAGAAACCACACAGTGGACTCTCAGAAGAAAAGGACAGATTTCCCCATTTCTCTTTGAGTTTTTACTGAGTTTTGCACACTTTCAGTAGTGAAAAGGCTTTTCAGATCTGAGATCCAGAAATGTAAAGCATTAAAGAGTATATGGGGATGTTTGTGAAGCTGTAACAATCCTTAAAAATACAATAAAAGTAGTAAAAATTAGGAAACCCTTAAATGTGAAATGTGAGTCCATAAACAGTAGAATGTTTAGAGGAAAGAGGTAGGAAAAAAGGAAAGAAAAGAAGCTGTGCAGAAGAAATCAAATTATAAATCAAAGTAAAACTGAGGGGCTGAATCAAATAAAAAAAAATTAAACTAATTTCTTCATTTGAAGAAACTTCCATTGACTTAACTCTTCCACTGAGTTAGCTGCAACTCTTTGCGGAAGTGGGCAGCACCCAAGTCATAGTTTCTAGTTTGTTGATGCAGATGTACTCAGAGATACGACAAAGATTTTGCAGTAACTTTTCTGCAGATCTCAGCAGATGGTAGTAGTTGGAAATACTGACATTTTGAAGGCAAATAACAAAACCAATAATAGAATATCCTTTGATCTCATCCATCATTTTGTTCTATGTTTCTAACATCATGCTTCTTCCTTTCGTTTTGTGATGGTCCCAATTTACCATAGCAGATTAATTCTTTGATGGCCTTGAAAGTTCAAATGAAACATTGGCTTTAATTCTGAATTTTGGACATAGAATGTTTTCTAATACATTTTCATTTACTTTATTCCTTTCTTGCAGTGCCTCTAAGTACTGTTGTGTACTTAATCTTTCCCAACATGATATTGATAATCTGCCATTTCCTAATCACTTCCTGCTTTTATAGTTTTGGTGATTGGTTTAAGGTTTTCTTCCTTTTGGTTAGGTGAAAGGATGTATGAAAGCACCATTTGTTGCTTAATTTTTATGGTGTTTTGAGTTTCCTGCCTTTTTTCCAGAAGTGTGTTTGGTGAAAAGAGTCCTGTGGCCATTTCAAATAATTGGAATCTCATTGATCTAACGTATTGTTCTGAAGGAGTTCAGGGAAGATGTCAGAGGCTCACTTCTAGTGGACTGGTGTCTTAGTGCTTCATTGATATTTTGTGTATGTGTATGTTTTTAATAAAAAATTGGAGCAAATAAAGTTTCTGTCAAAGATTATTTTGAAACCCTGGAAAATGGTTTGGCTCCTTTATGACATTTTGCAATATCTTCTCTGTGTTTAGCAATTTTCTATTATTCTACAGTAACAATGCTAGATTTGTTTATCTGCTCACATCAAGGGAGGAACAGTATATAAGTACATGCTTATAAACCATAGAGAATCCAAATGCTTAATGAAGTGTTTTTTTCCTAAGTGTACATCTGAAAATAATTTTTTTTCTCTGCTAGAACACCAAAGATCACTACTCTAAGAAAGTCCTGTTAGCTAGATAGATGAAGATAACTATGATCCATTGTTTTAGCTTTATGTATCCCACTTACTCTGTAAAAAAAAGCTCTTTTCTCAATTGCAAGATAAATTGGAATAGTTTCTGATGAGATATTATTTTAAAAAGATGTGCTGAATTTTTAATGTTTTTATGGAACAGTCTCTAATAGCAATTTAGATATCAGTTACCCTTATGATTAATTTAGCCATTCAGTAAAGTACTGAATCTCTGTTCTTGTCATCCTAAATACAGAGTCTGGTCAGTTTTTGTGTGTGCCCATGTATGAGAAGTGACGGTGGTAGGAAGACTTTTTCAGTACAGATACAGTCAAGACATAGAACGTCTACTTTTTAATTAGGAAATCTAGATGATGTTTCTTTGCTAGAAAGTGAGGGAGGAGAAAATGTCTTAGCCTGGATAAAGAATTAGGTTTACTTACTTTGTATCTTTTTTGTATCTTAAGTGTAACGCAGACTGTAATGTTATTTGCATCCATGAGACTTTGACGACAAAATGACATACTAGATCATGACACATAGGACAAGACATTGCCATCTATATTACTTAAAAATAGTAAAGTGCTTTGCCAGGTAGAGTTTATCCTTTGTGTCCTAGTGGCATATGTTTTGGCTCAAACAAATACACAAAATTCAGAACTTAATAGCATTTTGTTGTTGGATAATTAGTATTTATTCAGAAGCTCACAGATGTAGTTGGTGAGAGAAAGGGAGAGAATTACAGGGAGTTGTATAAAGTCAAGGGAAAGCTAATTGTATTTGAGGAATCAGTCAAGCAAGCCTGACTGGTAACTGGAGGATGTTACTGTCGTCTGTCTGACAGTTCCAGGTTATGTTCTGAGGTAATCTGAATTCTCAGGAAATAAACCCTGTTTATTTCTTTTATTTCCCTACTACTGGGTTGCTGGCATAAAAATGACATTTTCAGGAGCTCCATAGCTTTGAACTATATGCACTAACAGAATTTTCCTTGCTATTACATTTCAACACCTTAAAAAATGCATGCAACCAATGGTCATATTGGAAAATTAGAAATACAAGTAGAAATAAAATTTTAGCTAATGTTTCCTAATGTTTATAAATTTATTCCCTTTCTATGTGCTTTTTTCTTTGATATTTACTGATATTTATACAGCTGAATTTTATTGATTCTACTGTTCTTGAGAACAATTTCAAAATTTCCCTTGCAAGTATTCATACAGACTGTGAAACATATATTGAAGTAGAAGTAGCCATGTTGGATGTGACTTAGTATTGTGTAGTTAGGAAGTGCAAACCTACTGAGTAATTTTTTTTAACACTTGTCTACATGACAGAATTTGATAGAAAACACAAATGAAGAAATATATGACTGTCTCCAAATAATAGATAAAAAAATAACAACACATCATCAAAAACTTTTGAATGTGTAACGTCTGAAAAAAAAACATGTCTGAAATTCCTGTAAACAGGAAAAATGTTATGTGAGTTAGATGAATCATTTACTTCTCTATTCCATTTTGGCAGTAATTTGACATCACTATTTTGAGACAAATATTTGAAAGAATGAAAGGTTTCTCTCACATCACACTAGTACCAAATTGTCCTCCACATCTGTGTTGACTTCAGTGGAGAAAGATGATTTCATACCACTGGGGTATTTAGAGGTTTTTTACTTCTGGACAATGTATTCAAAGAGTGGTAAATGTTATGCTAAATACCATCTAAAGGACTTGGACAAAGTCTAGTTTATTGTTTTGTCAATAGAATCATCAGGGTAACCTTTGTCCTAACAATTTAAACGTATATTCAATGAGCAGTTTTTAATACTTCTCTAGTTAACTCAAATAATGACCGTTCCATTTGATTTTTTTCCCTATATTTAAACAGTCTTATCTATTTTCTGATGTAGTTGTGCCATCACAACACAGTCTCACATTGGGATGAATGTGCAGTTTCAAAATCAATGAGTAAAGGACACCCAGAAGACCTTCCTTCAAAAGATTTTACTTCAGGTTATCAGGAGAATAAGTTATTAAGTATAACTTGTTTTCATGATCAACGTAACCAACGTCCCTGGTTTTTTTTTTTATAGCTGTTTCTCACCTTTGGCAGGGAGGCTGCAGTCCGTATTGCTCTACTTGAACACCTCTTCACATAGTTCAGCGTTAGATCAGAATCTTCATATGAACTGGCTTTTGATCTCATGTGTGATCCCAAACATCAGCATTTAAAATATGAGGCAAATAATTCACCTTAAAAACTGTGGAGAAAATTTTTGTGTAGTCAGGATAAAGATTTTATGATTTGCTACTCTTTCTGAAGAATTCTAAACCAACATCAGGAAACGTAAGCCCCACATTTAAAAAATAATTTGGGATCTAAATCAAGGTTTGGGATCTGCATTGCAGACCCATTTCTAGTTAGCAACTGTTCTGCTGATTTGTGTGCATGTTTATCCATTCTGTTCCTTTGTTCCAATTCTGTCATTTTGGTCTTATTAAAAAAGTTCAGCTTACTACATGTGTTTCCGATCTCATTCCATCTGTTATTTTGCAAGAGCTACTTCCTTTATATCATTAATTCCTCTTTGATTTTTGGTCTTTTTTGTTTGAATGGGCAGAGGTGGAGCTTGTTTCTGAAAAACATTGGTTAAGGAAGAGTTCATTGTCCTTATACAATGTTACCATTTCCAAGTGGCCATAGTTCACTTGGTTTGCATCAGGCCATGTTAAGTTCATGTTACTTGATGCAAACTGCTCTAGTTAGATTGGTAAGAGTTTTAAGCAGAAAATAGTCTTCCTGTCCTGGGAAAATTATCAGGATACCAAAATATTCTGTATTGGAATGAACAGTTCAGCTCTCAGAAGACTTAGAAAAACAATGACTTATGGCCAGTGAAACTTTGTGTAATTTATTTTGGATTTTGGAAGTTTTCACTTCCTTTTTTTTCTTTCTTTTCAATGACTTTTAAGTAATTTTGAACTAGAAAAACAGAAGGTTTTGTTTGAAAATGTAGAGAACGTCTATTGTCATCTAAAAGAAGTGTATAAAAATATATTGAAACTGATAGTTTCTTGAGAAATGTTTTTTTTTCATTTTGAAGAGAAAGAACCGAGAAAAATAATTCCTGACCAACTCAGTGTAATGTCCTTATTTCATCCAAATGTCAAGGCTTTTCTCTGGGATTAGATTTCCTTGATTTATCAGTGGCCTTTGGCACAATTTTTCACAGGGCTTGTGTGCATATTGCAGCTTAAACTCTGGTTTTGGCATTTGAATTTCAGCTTTGAAATACTTTGGATATTTAGGTAGAGATCCAAATTTTTTATAATGAGGACTTTACAGTTTATAGTAATTTGGATGTGGATGTGATCCAGTGCTCTGTAATTTGCCCTTCTTTTTCCTTCTATGTACAATCTGTTTGGAATTAATAAGGGCACATGGGCTAATAATTCCTGCTAGATATACTATTGCTATTTAAATCCTTCCCTGAATTAAAGAACAGTATTGATGTACACTGTTAAACAGATGCTCTGATTTGCAGTGCTGGTCAAAGTGATTTCTGTTCCTATGTGCTCTTTTTTTTTTTCTTTGTTATTCATAGGCGTACCACATGTATATTTATAAAGAGTGTCAAGATCCTTTGGGATAAAAGGAGCTGTGTAAATGTGGCTTCATCATCTCCTCATGTGATACTGTGTTATTTGTGATCAAACAGCACAACTGCTTGATGACATCCTTATTTCAAATCAGTGTAGATTTTTGGAAGATCTGTAACATATATTCTTTTCTTGATTTTAAAATAATTTTATCCCTTCTTTGATAAAAACTGAATTTCTGCTTCATCAGATCAGACTGCCACAGATCTCTTAAGCTTTTCTTTAGTTTTGATTAAACATTCTACCTTCTACTCTTGAGTTTTTTTAATGAATAGGCAGTGCTTTTTTAAACTGAAATACCTAAAATCATCATTTCCATTTGACAGCATGGCATGATGATAGCATGCTTTGGGTTACATTTTATCTGTGCCATTTCACCAAATTTACCAAGACTTCCCTCAGTTTCTTGAGTCACTTATGAGCTGTAACAATGTGGAATTTTTAACACCGACAAAATAAACCATGTCCACCTTCAGCATGCTCAGGATAGAACAATAATCTCTATTTACCCATTAAAGAATCTTTTCCTTGTTTGTGAAGCTTTTAGGTGAATAAAATGAAATTAAAGACAACTCCGGATGCCTAATTAGTTAGTTACATACTCCAGGAGTGCACCAGAAGGCAGTGAAATGGCTCTGTGTGCAGGCAGCAAGTGGTGAGACCATCATAGGAGAACTGAGAGAGGCAGAAGTAGATGGGATAAGCTTTTCAGACAAGGAAGCAAGTGGACAGTCTACCAGAGAGAGCAAAAGAGAAAGAATGCCAGAGCAAGAAGGAATGAGTGATGGTCTTCTTGCATAATTTCTTGTCAGCCCAGTAGAGGCGGAAGACATGCTTTGGGTATCTAGAAGGCTGGTGGATCAAAGCTGACTTGGAGTGGGCTTAGTTCTCTTCAAGATGTAGTATATAATTTTGTTTGAGATTTTTGGCTTGGTGCATCTTCCCATTAGAGTGTGGTGCCAGTGACGCCAAGGTCGCAGGTTCAATCCTCGTGTGGGCCACTCACTTAAGAGTAGGACTTGATGATCCTTCTGGATCCTTCCAACTCAGACAACTCTGAGATTCTGTGATAAGTTCTTTTACATTCCTCAAGCACAGCTCTGTCTAGCTGAACCCTTACAGATGAATCCTTGAGCAGCGGATTTGGGGAATAAATGGTAATCATGCTAGAAGACATACTGAATATTATCCAGCCTGCTAGTGACAATCCTTTTGGCTATGGCCATTTGCAAGATATATTCAGTCCTTTGTTCACCTAATAATTTTGTTCTTGTTATTTTGTTTTTCCTCCAGTTAGGACAATGAGCTAGAATAGTTTGTTTCAGGTCCCTTTAATGTGTATTTTGTTTTCATTCTAATGACATAGAACAATATTCTTTCTATGTTTGGATTTCCAGTTCTTACAAAGTTCATATAAACATTACTGGCAACTACATGGGCAGAACTTGTAAAATGACAAGAGCCTGAGGGTTTCTCTTCTGTAATCTGCATCTATATATTTACATGCTTTAAAAAAATAAATGTACACAGACATACTTGGCTGTACTGGTACAGCATCTTCCTTGGTAGAGGAAGTGAAGTTTCTTCATGTTTAAATTGTCTAGCACTGGAACAAGCTGCATTTGATTACTTGTGTCTGCCTGATGCATTTGCAAAAAGTGGTGTGGACTGTGTTTTGTGATTTCACAGGCTGTACGTTCTGCACTCGCAGTTTAAATCCAAGAAAGCTCTGAAATTTTTTTCTTCCATTTGTTTTTGTCTTAAGTTTATGAAATTTTTTGCTTTTATAATATGAGGCTACAAATAACCCTCTTCTAGACAGAACAGGAAAATGTGATGAAAGAGCTCTAAAACTGTAATTACGGTGAAGAATCATACTGTGCCTTAGAGATATGACAGAATGATTATTTTTTCATTACACTGTCCAATGGGGAAAGGAAGAAAAGGGAGAGAATGTAGGACTAAGTATCCTCTAAAATATACTCATTGTACTGTTGTGTGTTTCTCTAGTTAGAAACTACCAAGGAAGTTAAAGACAGTATAGAAACACTTGGATTTTCTTTGTACTGTCTCAAGATATCTACAGATAAACAGGATATTTATATGAATCAGAAGCCATGACTAAATTTTCATGACAAAAATGAAATTCTCTTTGAAACAATTTAGATATGTGGTCAGCTGACAGACCTGAAAAAATACAACCATGTTTGTACAGAAAATACCCTGTAGTATTATAGTGTGCTATATTGCATTAAATGCAATAGATGTGTTTGATTATTTTATTTGTTTATATTCCCACAGTCTCAGGACATGTCATTGTATTGCTGTCAAAAAAAGGAATTACTATAACTTATGGTAATGTACCTTTTTTGAGTTATGTAAATTGCCTCAGTGCCCCTTACACTCTTAACAGTGAGAAAGAAATAACATTAGAAGTCTTGGTGCTCAATGCAGAGTGAACTGTCTTGTACATCACTTATGAATCTGATTTATTTATTTTGGATATGGGACATCTATTCAACTATTCATCTGCTGTTTCTTGGCAATGAGGAATGGTACCAGGAGTGCTAGCATTTTATCCAGAGCTGTACTGTTCAGATCACTTCAGGAGAACCAGCACTTACAATCACAGCCAGTTCCCAAACGAGGTGTTACAGCCCGTGTCCATCATATTCTGCCACTGCTGTACATGCACTTAGAAATCCTCACCGCAGTGCTGTGCTGAGTTCAGCTTCCTCTGCCTCTCACTTTCCCTCGCCCTCACCCTCTCCTCTCTCCTTGCCTTTGCCTGTTGCTTGGTCCCAAACCATAGCTTTTGTCCAGTCTGTTTTAAAATGTGCCTGGTGACAAGCCCCCTTTAATTCCCTTAAAAGGCTCCTGCATAGCCTGCTGCTTCTCACAGCCAGTGGGTATTTTCTAATGTTCCAGTATTTCCATTACATATTTTAATCCCTAAAAACTACCTACACACCCTTTACTGTATATTGTTCCCCTTTCCCTTTTTTTATTCCCTTTAGACATAGTGGATTCATGGCATGCCCCCATTTTCTTTTTCCAAAGCCTAAATTAGTGTGAAATAATCAAAGAAACTCTTTAAATAATCTTTTTCTCTGTATTAATCCTATATTTAAAATATAATCAGTCAAAAGAAATCATGAGGGATAGGGTGGAATGAGAGCGAAAGCGGAAAGGAGAAAATGAAGGACTAGGAGGTGAGAAAGTACATGGGATTCTATTTACAAGAAAAACACGTGCTGAAAATAAGTATTTAAGATGGGAATTGGGGAGTGAAAATGAACAGATGTTAGCACAGTTACTTTGTCTGGAGACAAAGAAAGGGGATAGTTAAAAAATGTATGTATTTTTAAGTAAGATTTTAAATAAGGATTAATAAGCAGCTGGGAAAGGTTACTTAGACTGTGAGTTGGAGACATCTATGGTGTACATAAGATTTTTTTTTAAAACAATCTAACAAAGCAGCTGGGTGAGTTATTAACAGATGTTAATGATTTGTCAGTGGTATAAAACATTAAGATCACATTCAGGGGTAGACCGTCGTCATGTCTGATTTCTCCATGGACAAAACTTTTGCATTAGACCACTGTCATGCCTGATTTCTAACCATGGATGGAACATGCCTAAAATAAATCAAGCAAGGAACAACTAAGAAAGAAAGAGAGAAAGAGAGAAAGAAACAAAGAAAACAACCGCCTATGTTTATTTTATTGGTATTTGTTCATCTACTGCAATGAGTGGGAGATAGTTTAGGTATGGAAAATCACTGTTTAATGTCTTTATTTACCGTAGACAGAAAGTAAATTTTCTACCTCTGCACATTTCTTTTTTCTTACTTGTACTTGAGCTAGCTGTGGATACAAGAGAATAAAGATGTATGTGTTGGAAGCACAATGTAACTGTAGCAATGCCAATAATTCTCTAAGAGAAGTTGGCCCTTAATGCTGTATTTAAGTATGTCCCGAAAATAACTGCATTAGGCCAGTAAGTGCCAAGTAAATCTATAAATAAATAAAAAGAGAGATAATATCTTTATGAACTGCGCTTTTTGTATGTCTTTATGAACAGATGCATCAGTGTGTATTCTAGGTCTAGAGGGGGTTTTGAGAAACAAGAGTCTTCATGTTGAGTGGGATGCAAGTAAAATACCATCTCCAAAATAATCTTGGCACAATAGAGATGTCTTTTGAACTTATTTCTCAAGAGAGTAAAAAGAAACAACAAAAAGCTAAGGAAATACTTGCAAGTTTTTAGCTGCTGAGATGTTGTAGTAAGCTGATGACTCCCTGGTGAGAAGGCAGTGGGTTAGATTGTGCTTTTACAACCCGAGTTAAGCCAGGGGCAGAGCTCAACAGCACCAGCTGAAGAGCAGCGCACAGAAGGGGTTGTGCCTCAGAGGTGCTGTGACCTCCCCAGTTTTCTCATATCTCCCTAACAGATTATTGACCCATAGCAGTAGTAACCTTTTGGAACTACAGAAGTATGGTCATTTCTTGTACCTTTTTATCCATTTCCCTAAATCTGGAGCAGAGGCGAAATAGTGCCTGTGTGTCCCCTGTGCACTGGCTGCCGTTACAGGCCTGCAGCAGAGCGGTGAGAAGGTGCTGTGAGTGCCCATATGAACATGGTATAGTTCAGAGTCTGTAACAGAGGGAGATGTATTTCCACGTGCTACATGTGATACTGTCCATCCACCATCTGACCAGGTGTGGCAACTTAGATCAAGATGGTTTCTCCCAGGAGGGACACTGGATACTTCTTTCTTTAGCACGTTAGTGAGCTGAATCAGTCAATTGTCAGAGACAGTACAAGGGGGGAGGTACGAGAACAAAACAAATGGGAATTGGATTGAAAAGTGCCTGTATACAGAAACAGGTCTTTAGAGTATTCTGCTATTTCATGGTACTTTTTCCTGAGTGAGTCATCTACAAACTGGAAGGATCAAATTAAATATTTTTGAAATTGCTAGACTGGAATACAGATTAGGAAAGGAGAAGCAAAAAAACCCCCAAACCAACAACAACACCACCACCACCACAAAAACAATAACCCAAACAAACAAAAACCCCCACAACCCCACCTTTTTTACTTATTTTGTATCTTAGAAAGAAGAAATGAAGGAAGGTATGTTTCATTTAAAAACGTGGTTCCACAATATTTTAAGCTCAATCCTTTTGGAACTGTGTTACCTTGACACAGACACTACCATTCTTTGCCCCCTTGACACACACTGCATTTTAGGGAGCTAGCACAGTGGAAGACTTATCAATTAATCATTTTCTGGCTGGGTTTCTTTTTTACCCGCTTGGTTTCCTGAATTAATTCCTCACACAATTATGTGTCAGGCAATATGAAGGGGCAAAAGAAGGGGCAACCCAGACCCAGATCATCAGCAGCAAGCACCAAACTGTATGCTGAAGGTATGCATGAAACACGTGTGTACATGCTGTCATTAGCGTATGCTGTTACGTTTAATCTGATGAAAGGGTGGTTTGACACTAAAAGAGTTAGTTCTGCTCCTGGTTCCCTGACACCCAACACCCTGCTAGTCTTTGTAGTTTGGTCCCACCATTTCCCTTATGCCAGACCTTGCAGTTGCAAAACTGCAGGGAAAATTGATTTAGCTTGATGGTGTGCCAGAAAATTAAACTATTGAGAAGTGTTTGTCTAGTGGCTGCAGACTGTTAGATCAGCTCTCTTGTAACGCAAAACTGCATCCTAATCAGAGATGTATACATATTCATTTACTATGTCTCTAAGCTATATATGAACTTCTAGGATTGCCATTTTTTCTATCTCATCTGACAGAGCATGCTTCATGGTGTTATATCTTCTCTTAGAAAATGAAGTCCAGTTAGTTATGGACGAATACGTTCTTTTGAAGGTATAAGTTGAGTTCCATCACAGGGGAAATACAATAATGCAACAATGTTACGTTACCTTTGCAGGGGAATAGAATACTGCAACAATATTATGTAAGTAAAAACCTTTCCTAATTTAATCATTGAAAGGTGAATTTTTAATAGAATAGCAATATATCCTTTTCCTTTTCAGATATATTCTTTTTTTTCTTTTTTCCAGATTGTTTTATTATCTGAACAACTTGACATATCTAAGAAGTAAAACAGATAAAAATTCCATTATTATACAGATAATGCTTTGTAACAGTATATGTCTTAGGAAATTTAGGAATATACTGAAATTTAGTTTTCAGTTTTACAAGACAGGAAATTCCAATTTTATTGTTTATTATTGCTAAAAGTATATGCATATGTCTTAGGAAATTTAGGAATATACTGAAATTTAGTTTTCAGTTTTACAAGACAGGAAATTCCAATTTTATTGTTTATTGTTGCTAAAAGGACAAGATGCTTTGTCTCCCTCATGTCAGCAGTGCTCCTCCTTACACAACCTTGTAGTTTGCCATAAGCCTATAGAACACATCATCCTAGGAGAAGACTGATTGGTACAGTTTCTGATGAATTTATGAATTGTATCAACTTCCTATAAGGGTTCAGTGAGCATCAGAACTATCACAGAGAAAGCAGCAGGACCACTCAGTGAAAACAGAGTAGGAATAGGGGAGAAGGAATTGAGGGGTAAACCTCCCTGTTCTGTTTCAGTTGAACTCTTACATCAGTTCAACTGATCGGGGAAGATCTTAAGTCAGAGGCATCAAACTGTTTAAATCGTGGGTATATTAGTTCCTGTTCTTCAAAGTGCTCATTTATCAGCTCTGTGATACTAAATTCAAATGTCTAAATACTTGGCCAAATTTGAATGAATAAAGGATTCCTGAAGTTCCCTGTTAATAAAATTGCACAATATTGCAGGAGTTGCTTGCTGTTTTTACTATGACAAATGATTGCACACTACAAAAAACTATTGACTTTTCAGTGAAATATGTAATTAGGGTTGAAATTTCATATTACATCTTTAGCAGATATACTAATTCATGGCTACTAAAAAGAGCCTCACATTCCCTCATGCCAGCCCTGAATTCATCAGATCCAGCCCTCTAACTTGGCCAAAAACTAATTCAACAGCAAGAAGAAGAAAATTTGAAAAAAAAATTAAAAGTAAAAAGAACCAACTTCCCAGCAAAATGTGTAGTTAGAGAGGGAGGAATATAAAAAGAAATAAACTGAGTCTCTCTCCAAGCAGATATGTGAGTTTTTTGGTCATTTCTGATTAACAGCATGAAAAAAATGGAACATGAAGCATTGTGCCCTAGGTGGGAAGTAAACCTGTATATAGAAATAAGTACAGTGCCATATGTGAAACTTGTTCCCATAGTTAGATGGAGAGAGGAAGGACATAATTAACAAGAAGCTTGAGGTCCAGAATCATGACATCTGGAAATACAGAGGGTATATATTTGTCATCTTGCTGTATATTGTCCTCATGATCCTCTGTTGACCATTTGCAAAGACTAGATATTAGGACAGATGGCCTTCTGATCCTTTGCCTTCTGATACATAATAATAGCTACTGTGGAGGCAAAAAGCCTCCTATCTTTATAGCAGTCACTTTCTTAGGACAAGTGACCTATAAAGGCATATATGACAGAGTTGCTTTTGATAATAAGAGCTGAATTCACTGACTCAGACACTTTCCGTTCACTATTTTCATGAATCATCAGAAAAGTAATAAAAATAATGATGATGAGTGTATTATGCTCATATGCATTCTGAGTAACATGAAAAGCATCTAATCCATTAGAAACAACATGAAATCCCAGAGAACATCACGCCTGTGGAACAAGGTTAATAGTTCACATAGCTTTAGCTGATTCTGCTACACGAAACCTTTCCTTGATTAGCCAAACCAAATGCTGAGATCAATTAGATGCACTAATGATGCCATTTCCGCTTACCTTTCAGCCTTTGAGTAAATTTATACAGCTGAAGCATTTAGAGCAGTTGAATAAGAAGAGCAAGGTCTTTTTGTGCTATTCTGACAGCTCAGAGGACATCGAGGGAGATTTTGGCACTGGAAATTTTTCTTAATGGATCAGAAGTCCTTAGGTGGTATGTGGTATAGAGGTGGATTAATGACTGCTTCACCTGTTCCTCACAAACTCCTATATGGGAGTAGGTAATTCTGGAAAGTAATCAATGGTCAGAATGTCTTTTACAATCCAGCTTTTTGTGGCTGCCAGTTCAGACCCTTATGACTAATAGGAATTCTGCACCAGTTAGAACAGAGCTGTGCTATGTGTGCTGGGGCTACAACAGCCCCGGTATTCTTGGCTAGCCTGCGTGCAGTGGAAATACATGGAGCAGCTTTGAAAAGCTTGGCCCACCGCTCTTCCTCCCATTTAATCACATAGCTTAAGAATAATGTAAACTTGAGTCTTGGGTGACAAATCATAAACTGTTACAGCACAAGGCCAATTCACAGGTGCTCTTGGAAGACATAATTTATGCAGTTGCACCAAATTTCAATTGATGTGAACAATGTGATTCAGAAGCCTTTGGAAAGAGGTTGTTTTGCTATCTGCAGACAAGTTAGCTTCTGAACACACAGATGTCTTGAATACTGGTATTTGAATGCTTCCATATTTGAAAAACAGGCCAGGATTTTTATCCAAAGCATATAAAACTCGGAATACACAGAAATTTGGTCAGCTGAAGTTTTGATGAGGTATTTCAGCAAGCAAAGACAAATATGTTAGAAGAAGATGTCTTTTGAAGATACATCAATCAGAATTTTCAGTAAATTTTCAGATTTCAAAATGATGAAGCTACTGCTTTGGAAGCTAGTTTCTGAAACTGCAGAAGTGATACAGAGGAAAATGTGACTTTTCATGAAATACAGCTTACAGACTTGTATTTGATATTACTTCCATTAAAGCTAAGGCTGTGAGCAAAAATACCTAGGGACAGTTCATTTTGTTCCTTCTGCTCCAAAGTGGTAACTTGGGGCAACATGTTGGTTAGGTGGGTAATCCCTTGATTACAGTATTGTTAAATCCATTCCACAAAGTCCTGTAGCTCACAATAATCAGTTAAGTACACCCAGTATTGGTGGATAATTTGGCATGACTTGAACTTTTTGTAAGTTCAGGGTGATACCTGTCTGTGACTTTAAATAGATGACAAAACACGAAACATTTTTAAGGGACAGTCAAATTTTTCATCTTTTCCTCAGGCACGGCCACAAGACTGTGTAGCACCCTTTATACTCCACAGGGCATTGAAATGGGGCTGAATTATTTTGGATGCTCTATTCCGGCCACATGCATGGGCTTGAGTTCATGACATGGAGTATTTAAACCTGGTTTTGTTAGAAATTCAATTTTGATATCTTTAAGCTTTCATATTTGTTGGAATTTTCTTCTAAATTAACAATTGTTTTTAAGTGAATTTTTCCCACAGCAATCCATTTTATCAAGCTGAAATTTTTGTTTAACTTTATTTAACAGTGAAGGTGCAGTAAATGCATCTTCACTGTATGGGTGATACCTACAAAAAGGATCTGTAGGAACTGTTTGAAGGTGATTACCTTGCTCTTTTTCTCAGGTATGTTCCATAATGTGGCTTAGTTCCCATTCAGAAACTTCTGACATGAGTTAGGCACATATTTATGTGCTGGAGGGGTCAAATTCAAAGAATGTTTTGTTCTAAGTTGTACAGTGGGCACATCATCAAATGCAAAGTTTTGAATAATTTCAGCATGGTTGTATTTATTTTATCTGCAGTATTTATCTTACAATATGGGCCTATACATCTAAAATTGAAAGACTGTCTGTAGAAGATATATATTATATGCTTAATAAGTACAAAAAAATGTGGGAGAAGTTAATCTAACTACTGTTTTTTTTCTCTCCATGTCTTTTGTCAATGTGTGTTTTGTAGTTTTAAAATTTATATATTTGGTAGCTTTCCCTTCTACACCAGTGTACTTTAGTGCTTTTTGTTGAGCAAGTTATGTACAAGTACTTAGGAGCAGACAATTTAATTGCACTTTCTGTTGTTATAAATATTTCTGTAATGGAAAAGAATTGCATTGACATTTTAATATGCTGTCACTTTAAGATACTACATGAAGTGTGAACAGAGCACAGGCACTTTTAACAGGTGTCTCTAATTGTTAGTTTGTTTCTTAGAAATAGCTATAATATAAACTTTAGTGGAACATGTAGATCCAAGGTGTTTGGATCTTGCAGCATGCTAACCAGGCTTTCCTTTGGTTGCTGGTGAAAACAAATTGGATTGTGTAATTGATTTTTTTTTTGTAAGTACAGCTTTTATGTTTGCTTTGAGTTCAAACTCCATCTTTTTCTTGTTATTTTCTTTTTGTCCCTTAGGAGGGATTGCAACATGGGCTTTTAGGAAAAATAAAAAAGAAGTTCAGTGTATTCGTTTATTTTAGCAAATAGGATGTTTCTATTGCTTTCAGATTTTGCCAGTCCATAACTGCAGAAATAATAATGAAAAAAGGGCGAAAGCCAGATCAATTACATTTTTAAAGAGTGTATTTTCATTAGTTCTTCCAAGTGCCTGTTATGTTCAAAGGGAGCTCAAGATTGTCTTGTTCACAGAATACTTGAAAAACCCCTTAACAGAAATAGATCTATCCAGGAAAATATCTGGATTGTTGTGTGAAGTGTGCTTACTTTGAAAAATGGCAAAAGAAGAGCACCAGCATGCATACAGTTTTTTCAAATTTTCAGTGAGATTACTACTGGTTCCAGAAGTTGATACAAAAATGTCTACAAACAAACAAAAAAACAAACAAACAAATAATCAGAATACAAACCTAGTAACAAAAGTTAATACTGAATTTTGAAAAGGAAAAAACACCAGTTTTGTTACATAGGAAATTAATTATGAACATGCATCTTCTACAGAGTTTACCTAGTTAACAAGTTTTCATTATAAACAGTTATTCTTTTCCAATTTGGCAGAAAGATATGCTACATAAGTTTTTCAAAGTTATATGCTTAAGATTTAGTGAACATTTCAAGATCAAATGTTTCACTAATTTTGCAGATACATTTAGATTGATTGCAGAAAATTATGGAAGTGTATTTATTAGTTAAGCTGTAGTTAAAGTAAAGGAATTCTGATCAATTTGCTAAGAATTGACTCCAGCTGTGCTGGTTTCCGTCATGTAGTTAAACAGAAGCTCACCATAGTTTGATCTACTTGTCCTCATTTTCATGGTCACTGAAGTAAAAGTATGATGGACTCAGCAGCAGTCATGTGTTTCTTGAGTATTCAGGTGCTAATCCAGAGACTCAATTAAAAACTTCAAAGACATTAGGGAAATACTTCTCTGAATTTAACATAACTTACTATGTGTATCAATTACATATCTAAATATCTATGAAAAAAACATGTAATAAATTCTTAATTTCAAGATAAATTTAACAGAGGGAACTCTGATCTGGATTAGACAATCTGGATTAGACAATAACCTCATCATCATAGCCCATAGATATGAAGTGAGAGAACCTGTTCCAATTCCTCCTTCCTGAACTGGAAGTCAGACTTTGACTTTCCCAAAACCTTCACAGGTGCCTTGACCTCTGAATCTCTGTGGCCATTATAGGCAAGACTAAAAATATGAGCTCCAAATAAGACATTCCTCCAGCATATTCACTTGTGCACATGGTTCAGCTACAAACTGCACTGTGAAAAAGCAAGAGCTGATTGTGTCTCTGCCCGATCCTATTGTGAGTACTGTAGCCACTAACACCCTGCCTCTCATTTCTTCAACAACTACAACTCCTTTTAATCAAAATAACAAGATACAAGAACATTTTTTGTCCTCACAGGAATACAAAAAACCCTATGTGTCTGATGGATCCATTCTTCAAATGGTTTCTGTATGTGCATCTATGCTGCAGGTGCAGAATCGTGTACTCAAGATAGAGAAATTTTTTTTATTTTTAGCACTGCCCATGATGCATTCCTGAACCTCCTGTCTGTGTGGCATGTGTGTAATATGTCCAAGTGCCAGAAACTGAGCTGACACTTCAACTGTGGCCCTCAAGAGTAATTCCAAACTAGTATTCTTGAGTCTTTTTGCTGGATCTCATTTTAGTTGAACTGCAAGGAAAAAAAATCTGAATTGGTTTTACTCCTTCAGAGGTTACCACTGTCCCGTGGGGTGCTGAATCTGGCCTGGTAATTGCAGACACTGACTATAGTCTGTGTGTTTCAGCATCACCTCTACTCTCCTCAAACATTAGAGTCCTGTTTTGCACACCATTTCATGTCCCTCTTCATTCCTTAACAAGTGTCAAAAGAAGAATCTCCTCCCATGCTTCTGTTCAAATCTTCACTGTGCCATCCAAGGATCAAGAACTTTTGCATGAATCTATGAAGCATAAGTTTACTGCACTAGAGTTCTTTCACTGCTTGTGGTAGATTCTCCAGACAAAGTCTGACATGCTTTCATAGTTCTCAGGTCAGCAAGTCCATGTGGCTTTAACTTGGGATAACTCACGGTCATCAGCGATGAACAGTGTTTATCCTAACAACAGCATTTTTCTTTTTCTTAGATCATGGTAAAAAACAAGAATTCCACCCGTCTCACATGTCAGACTTGCATATAGTGTTCAACACTTGCGCTTTCTTCCCTGGTGGTTTGGAGTTTTATCCAGAACTATAAGAACAGACAAGTATTTACCAGTAGTGAAAGTTTTGTAGATAATGTATCTTCTTACCACTTGTGTGTAGGACTGGATATTTTGTATTTTCCTTCCCACTGTAAAGCATGTGCTATTAGTAGAGATGCAGAAAATACTGTACTCAGAGGATGTGTAGAATATATTTTAGATAAGGAATAGAAAATCAAAGTAATGAAAAGACAAAATTATTGTATCAATTGACAGTTTTGACATATATTAATCATAGAGTTTGGGGAAAATTTGATAATGGGCAATTAATTTTATTCATTTCTCCTGTAGTTTTTCTGCAAGTGCAGAAAGCTATATATGTGCTTTTGGTCACTTCACAATAGCCTTAGACAGGTTAATGTTTTAAATAAACACTCAATGGTCATAAATTCCAACTGCTGAATATATTTCTTCTGGTATGTTTTAAGCAAAGGTCTGCTACTTCTAATGTTTATCCCTGACATTGTTGCTAGACATATCTTTAGTATGCTTTCAGTTGTTGCTATGAAGGTTTTATTCTGTCATAAATTGCTAGATATATGTACAACAAATAGGATTACTCTATTCTTCCTTCCCTATTTTTTTGTGAAACATTGCTGGTTAACTTTAGGGAGGAAACACTGAAAGAGTTTAAATCTTCAAGGAAACCACTGAAAGAGCTAAAATCAGCGGTGCTGAAAAGGCATGTGCATGGCAATTGTGGGTAAATGCCCTTTCTGCAATGAATTTTTATTTTTGTAATTAAGATACAAGTACCTGTTTTCTGAATCACTCTTTCTTGTACAGCTAGGTAAGCTTAACTAAAACCAGAGGAGTAAGCATCTTAAAATCAAATCCAATTACGGGCAATACTCCCACAAGGTTCCTGAGATAATTTTAGGAGCATTTCTTTTGAAAGTCTATCCCTAGTCCATCCTATGAGAATCATATAGTGGGTGACGTAACCAGGAATACTGCAAAAAAAAAAAAGAAGAATTGTTCCCCCCAGATTAGAGGGATATAACTGAAGCAGAGATGGTAGATCTGTGCAGTGTACATGACACATCATATGGTGTAGAGTGCATGCTGTGGTTGTCGTAGTTGCAGGAGCTTATGTACTCTAAATCTTCTCTTGACTAGTTTAGAAAAGGTTCTGTCTCTATGGACCTACTGACTTCGGCTGTTTCTTTGAGTTGCATGCAAATCCTTAAGGGCCTTGACAGCAGAGTTAATCTTTTAAAACAGTAGCTTTAGGTCTGAACATAGTTGTGCTTACATGATTCAAACTGGTGGGAGACGAGGTTTGAGAATATGCTTGTAACATCAATTGTGCTGGTTATGGCTGGGTTAATTTTCTTCACAGTGGCTGGCATGGGGCTGTATTCTGGATTTGTGCTGAATAGAGATTTTTTTTTTTATTGCTGAGCAGTTCTTACACAGAGCCTTTTCTACTTCTTTTACTGCCATGCTGACAAGGATGCTTGGGGTACATGGGAGGCTGGGAGGAGACACAATCAGGACAGGTGACGCCAACTGACCACAGGGATGTTCCAGACCATGCTTAGTATCTAAAGTGAGGGGGAAAAGGAGGGAGGGGAGTTATTTGGAGTGGTGGTGGTTGTCTTCCCAAGACACCGTTGTGTGTGATGGGACCCTGCTGTCCTGGAGATGGCTGAACACCTGCCTGCCATGAGAAGCAGTGAATCAATTCCTTGGTTTGCTTTGCTTGTGTGTGTGGTTTTTACTTTCCCTGTTAAGCTGTCTGTACCTCAACCCATGAATTTTCAAGCTTTTATCCTTTATCCAAGCTGATTCTCTCCCCGATCCCACTGGTGGGGAAGTGAGCAAGTGGCTATGTGGGGTTTGGTTGCTGCCTGGGGTTAAACCAATCTGCTACAGTCTTCTGCTCCAAGATACTAGCACTGACTAGATTTCACAGATAAAGTAGTGATTAAAGTAAGTATCTTTGGAAAACCTAGCAGTTTAAATCCTGACTCATGATTCACAGTCCCTTTGCTTTGCCTTCTTCCGGTCTGATGTGCCAGCAAATGAAGTCTTGCCATTTGTGAAAATCTAATACCAGATTTGTCTTTCTCTTTCCAGGTGATAAATACTATTGTCTCAAACTAAAATTTAAAAAACCCAAAAACCTAACCCAAGGAAACAAACGAACAAAACTCCAACCAAACAAAATAACAACCAAGAAATTAAACAAAGAGCCTAAAGTAAAATATACATTTTTAAAAATGTATTTTGCATATAGAACTAAATTTTCTGACCTTCGATCCAAAATGTGTTGCAAAATTGTGGTCTCTTTGGATCAAGAACAAACAGTACGTAATTTTTTTGTACACTAAGTAGTGGGTTGCACTTTCTCATGAAGTTATTTGAAATATTATTTCCTTGTGTTTAATTAAGTCTCCAGACATTGCATATGAAAGCTACAGTGTTACAGTACCTGAACATTTTATTATGAACTTTAAATATAAATTTAATGTTGTGTATCGTTCTGCTGCACTTTGGAGTCTTTTGAAAGAATGGCAGACATGTGACAAGTGGAATGGCATTGCAGAAATGGTCAAGGTATAGGTGAACCCATTTCGGTGTTTCACTCTACTGGTATAACGTTGTACTACATATTGCTGTGAAATGTTTTGTGTGTGGGCTTCAACAGATTTTGTGGGCCATAGGTAAGATTCTTTTTTCTTTCTCCTCCTCTCTCTCTCACCTTCTCACTCACTCTCCTTCCACTAGGCTCCTGAATTTACAAAGGCAAAAATTTAACCCAGGGTGGTTTCAGTCCATGGTGGAGGCCACAGTACAGTGTGGTGCTGACTGTGCAGATTTTCTTCTTTTCCTGGGCACAGATCTTCCACAGCTCATCCCCTTCTTCCCTACTGTCCCTGGACTCCTGCCTCTTCTTTTCCGGCTTAGATTCTCCCTTTATTTTAGCACAATCTCACTGCAGATTCCTTTCTCAGGACCTGTAGACCTTCCTGAGCCTATAGAAGGCTGCTGTTCCCTGATATTTTTCAGGAGGGAAGAGAGCCACCAGGATTAGACATGTGAAGTCAGGTCAGCTCTGAATGGTCAGAAGCGAAACACAAGGGGCCAAGCCATCTGCAGAGTGGACCCACAAAATTAGGAAAAAGTATTTTCTCCCCATGGCAGCTGGATGCTTCTGACTACATTTTAATCAAATTAGCATTTTTGTTTTTATTTTTTAATGAACTAAATTTCAGTAATTTCATGTTTCATGGGTGCTTGTCTGAGATTAGGTAAAGTACACATTAATATGTAATTCTTTTGCATTTTTTCAGCAAGCATTTTATAATTTAATCTCTCTTTTCCACAGTCTTAGATTTTCTCCACAAACCTAGGGTATTTTTTCCACAATCATAAGTTGTGAACAATCCAGCGATTATATGTCAAGCCTATGATATTATTGTTAACAGCTTGTTCATATACATGTTTTCTCAGGACACTGAGGTGCTGAGTCTGCCATCTTTGAATTTTCTTCTGTGTCTTGCCCTTATCCTCCTCCTTTCCTTATCATTCTCCAGTCTGGATAATTTCACAATTCCAAAGAGCACAAGCTACCCCAGGCATTGCAGTCCTGTGGACAGAGAGAGCAGAGCAAAGGGAACTACCTATCCCACTTTCACCATTGCTGCTCCTGTGGTGACATCCACAAAATATTGGGACACCTGCAGCTATGCTGTACCCTGAGGATACGGTTGTGGAAGTCTGAGGACACTTGATAATGGTTTGCTGTCAAGTTTAAGTTACCTACTCTCTGCTTTTCAAAGTTAGTTGTATATTCATGTGAAATACCTCTGCTACTGTTGAAAATGCAAACAGCCAACTAAGAAAACAGACCATTGGCAAATGTGTACCCCTTCTTTTAGGGCACTTGCTAGAGCCTTGGAAGTGTATCAAAGGTGGACAGCTCCATCTGTAGTCTAGGGAAAAAGTGGACCAACTATGCAGGACAGGTAATTCCATCAGTCCATGATACCCATCTTGGGGACATGAGATCATCTGGACTTTGGGAGTGCATGTCTCTGCACTGATTCTGCAGGGAGCCTAGATGACTGACTTAAATTCAACACGTGAATAAAAGATGACTGAAGATGAATACTTAAGTACTTAAAATGTATGCAAGGGTTCTGCTTTAGGGCATTTCAGCAGGCTGTGCATGACTACTAGAGTTTAGGACAGATCCTGACTCAGCCTAAAGGCAGAGCCCTTCAGTACCACTGAGGTTTCTATCTCAGCAAGACTTGCTAGGCTTGACTTAATCCACACATTCACAGTGGGGCAATGGCCTCTGATGCCTTCTGCCTGAATGTTTGTGGTGCATCTCTGCATAAGTGCTGCTGTTTCATGCAACCAGAATTGTATGCTCTGGGAAGTAGCTCTGAGGACTACAACAACCCTCTTATATTCTTGGTAAAGCCATGTCTGCATCTATGCTAGAAACTACTCAGGTAATACTTTCTACAAGATTACCCTAAACTAGTGGTTAGAAATTGTGCCAGTACCAAAGCAGTAAAAAACTGGCTGCTTTGCTGTAGTGAGAACCATGAAAAACCTCATTTGATTTGTGCTGTGTGACAGAGCTGCTTTGTCACTCTCATTTTAAGTGCCTTACCAGCAGATGCAATGACAAAGGTTTGTTAGCTGGATGATTCAGGAACATACTCATTCCTCCCTTGAGCAGGCAAATGAGATAAGAGGATTCTGGAAATACTCTTTTTTTTAATCGTGATTGCCACCCTTTGTAAACTGAATAGAAACCAGGAATTTAATTTCTTTTCTGCCAGTTAGATTAAGCATCCATGGTTTTTTCATCCCATGTTTTGCGATGCATAACACATGATTTACAGAACTGCTGACTGCTGTAGTTGCAATTAAAACAGCGCTGCCTTCATAGCTTGAACATGGAGTGCAAACAGACTGATAGTTTAATCAATCCCTTTTAAAATGTATTAACTAAACCAGCAGTTTACTGTTCTTGTCAAACTCTAAACAACTGTAAATCTTGTTTTCAGAAATCAACCAGGAAAAATGTAACACATTAAAAATGAATTAGACATGGTGCACCTCCCATAAGCTGTATAATAAACAGATCACAGACCTCTAGTAATAGTTGTAATTTCTGGCATGTCACTGGAGAAGAACTCATGGGTTTTCCAAATGACCTGTGTCATAAATCACTGCATTCCCATTTACACTGAGCACATGTATCTAATTTTTCAAGAGTAGCTTCTGAAATCCTGATGAATGGCTTTGGAATTGATTACTGGAATGTATGAAAAGTGGTGTCACAAATGCCTGATTGAGGAAAGGAAAAAGGGGCTAAAAAGTGGTCTAGTGAAATCTGAATACAAAATTGTAATATGGACTAAGTAACAAGTGACTAACCACACAGGAGATAAACCTAAAACAACAAATGTGAAATCTCTCACACTTTTCTTTAACACAGATAAATCAAATTAATATAAGTTAGAATTAAAAGTGGAATTAAAACAATGTAAAGGCACAAGCCAAGCATAAGCCAGACATGAATTTTTTTGACGATGCAGGTATCAATGTCTTGCTTGTTCAGTTTAGTGTGTTCTGTTTGTGTTAGGAAGTAAATTGTTATAATATGTAATGCTACATGTTAGAAAAAAATGTGGGCATCCCAAAACAGGAAATGTTTTCAAGCTTATTAATGAAACTCCAGAGTCACACTGAGGTACTTTTTTGTATATCCTATCCACTTCCTTTATCTATGTGATCTTTTGAGAGCACATATAACCCCCCTCTATTACACTCAAAACTGAACAAAAGCTATGTACTCACTAAGCCCAAATTAGCACTGCTTGGCTCTCCATACCTCTCTGCAGACACTGTCGACATAGTATCCAACACAGTCTCATCTTTCAAGTGACATGTAGTATAGTTGGTGAATCCAATTTTTATTTCCTTTGTGTAAAAGACTGCAAATTATGTTACATGCTGAAAGATAATGTAGACAATTTTTTATGTTTTGCTCACTGCTGAAGATTTATCTGTGTCAGCAGCTGGAGCAAATGGACTGAAGTTGAATGTGTTAAATGATTGTAGCATGTAGATTCTGATTTGGTGTTGAAAGAAACTCCTTGGCAGATAAGTAATGAAATGAAACAGCAAACATGCCATCACCTAATAAAAACATCAGTTCATAAAAACCATTAACTACCTTTTCCCAAGATATCCCTTTTTAATTGATATATTTGAATTTGTCGTAAGAAAACAAATTCATGTTATTCTAATGGTATGTGCTGACCAGTACTTATAGAATAAGAAATTTTTTTAAGGAAAATATTACCTTTTGTCCAGTCTCTATTTGCAAGTTTCAAAATGACCAGCATTCATTAAGCTTTATTACTGAGGTTCATGAAACTTTCTTTGGATTTGAAAAGCATAACCTTCTGTCCTGATTTGGAGGGAGTTGCAGCTTTTCATTAACCTGGAAGCCTCCTATTTACATGGTTCACAGCCTGGTCTCAGCTCACTTGGAGGTAACAAAGGGTGTCGGGACAAGAGTGCAGCAGGGGGCTCATCCTTTAGGGCTGCCATCTGAGTTTGATCAGGTCAACTGTTTTAACTCCTGCCTCATTAGGCAAAATAAAATGGAGATTATGGTGTGTGGAAGGATCACATTACAGACAGCAAACTCTGCCTCCTGACATTCTCTGTTGATTTCGCATTTTGACAAGACCTTGTTCTCTGTGTTTTCCATTCTGTATTACAGCAGGCTTTAAATTATTTTTGAAGACAAGATCATTTGTATCCCCTGGCACTTCAGAGCTTAGCCACAGAGGAGTGAAGTAATAAGTGAAGACACATTAGTCTCAGAGGCAGTTTACCTACTAGAGAGATGTCACTGTGTAGCAAGGGCTTGATGCTGATAGACACATTAATTCAGCGAGTCAAGCAATGCCTAGCTCTTCTTTTTTCAAAGTTTAAGTTAGCTGTGAGTTTGAAACAATCTGACACAAAAAAGTTCATGAGGCAAATTATTATTACCACCTGGCACATAGGATTGACTATTTCATTTTCATTACTTACAATTAACATGTTAAGTCTATTCAAGTTTAATGGTGTCTGTTGCATTTTAGTGCCTGTTAGAGGGGAGATGAGTATCAGTCATCAAGGATTCATCTCCTAATGAGAGCCTTTGTCACCTGATTTTCCCTTATAGAGCATTTTCCTGCTGAACTCCTCTGTATGTGCCATAAATTAATAGAAACTTCTCAGTCTTTAAAAATCAGAAATTGGTTCAGCATATCAGTTTGGCCGGCTGACAACTAGTGGCAGATCTCTTACGAGGAAGATAATGACAGTTCTTAGCCGTCACATCCAATTACGCTTTTCTTTAGAGAAAATGGTGTTAAAAGCAGGTGACTGTTAGTAATCAGGTATATCTCTTCTTTCTCGTACTCCATTTGTTGGTAGGATTTTCTTTAACTTCTTCCTCCATAGGCGCAGTCAATAAAAGTGAAATATCAAAATTTGAAATAAATTTACAGTATTTTTGTGATTGTTCCTTTATAAATCAAGAGTTAGACAGTAGCTGTTAGGCAACAAGGTGCTGTCAAAACAAGAAGCTCCCCTCAGGGAAGGGGGAAAAGAAGCAACAAGTAATATGTGAAAGATGTGAATGTAAATGGTTTAATGCAAACTGGAGTGTGCACTATTCTATGGTTAGAAGTGTAGCATAAAATTGTTTTAAGCTGACCTAAGATTTTTTATTCAAGTAATGGCCAAATGAGAAATATATACTATTATTACATCCTATATGAATTTAATATGTCTGAATTTAAAGCCATTAACTTTCAGGGATCTGTAAGTTGCAGGATCCATAATAATGTCTCTTCAGAAACATGGGCCACATGACCACATTTAGCTTCTTCTGCATGTTAAACACCAACTTCAGCATCTTTTTTCCTTTGCAAACTGATTCATTTGCAAACTGTCATGTATCCTTGGACTAAAGGAGGAAGGGATCTTAAAAAATGAACTTCTTGTTGCACATTTTTTTTTCTATTTATTTGCCTTAACAGTTGTGTCTTTTGGGAATGTCTCAAGTTGAAAGTTTTTTCTAAGAAGTTTCACAGAATGAACCTGCCACTTCCGAAAACAAACTACTAAGAGACAGAGAATATGATTTTCATGAAGCTATTGCTCACTGAAAATGATTAAAAGGATTATGTTAAAGTATGTGTCTGCACAAATCACTGCAGATTCTTGTGGCCCACATTTCGTTTACATCTGTTTCCAGCCTGCCATTTCTCCTTACTTTTCTTTTAACTTTCTAGGTCTGAAAATCTTTCTTTTTTTTAAAGTTCACCCTACACTAGTGGCTGCCCTTTTCCACCAAATCTGTTCCTTCCGTGTCTCTTCTTTATCCTTTTTAACAACCTGCCCCGGATTCTTCCTCTCCAATTCAATTCCACTTCACTTGCCAGCAGTTCTTTACTTGCTCTGTTTCCTTTTAACTCCTTTAGATGAAGGCATCTTTCTGCTGTAAGCTTAATTCTTGCTGAGACAGGGAGGTACATACCATGTCATGATGTGCCTCCTAGATATTATGCTGAATACGGTGTTTAGGAGATCCTGTGGTAGAAAACAGAACAAACTGCATCAAGAAGGTAATTATTTAATCAACACTGTGATGATTTTGGTGTGAATTGTATGCATCCGCCCAAGACCAGCTTTGAATTAATGAAAAATAAAGTAATCTCGGATAAGAGTAAAAATTTGGCATAGGGGTGGGGACTGTTTGTTTTTTCTCTAGTCCACAGCCTTGTAGATATTTGCATCAGCAAAACAGAGAGTCTGGCAACAAGCAGACTCTGCGTATTGGCTCTGTCATCAGAGCAGCCACTTACCAAATTACATTCCAAGTGGAAAATGTAAGATGTTACCAATGCTTGACTGTCTTCCCAGTACAAAGCCCACCTGAATCTGTTCTGGAAAAGTGTGGAGGGCTCAAACATAGGACTCACTACTGTCCAAGTATTCATTTAGTATAAGGACACACTCAGTTGTCATTTTAACAGGCTTTGTCCTTCATTTGTAATAACTTTGGCCAAAGGTCTGGTCTCAGGGGATGGAGATGGTTGGATGCAGAGCTGGTTCAGCTGTATGGGGAAGCTAAGAGAGTAGTTCCCTGGCCTTATCTGATGCCAAGGAGTCAGAATGGCAAATTCTCAAATATTAAATGTTATTAGCCTACGTTATCAGCCTCCTAATGTGACTGCATTTTTTCCTCTCCATTTAGAACTCTAAGAGGGAAGTGCAGCAAATACTACTCCTGCCTGCTGTACACAGTAAGAAAGTGATACTGATATATTGCAAGAGCACAATGGTGAAATTCCTTTTTCTCTGTTTCGGTCATACAAGAATAATATGAGCCGTGCAGTAGGTCTGAGTCATCTGGCATAGCTCAGTGTGACTCATGGTGACATTCTGTAACTGCAGCATGGGACAGCAGAGCTCACACTCATGGTGACATTCTGTAACTGCAGCGAGGGACAGCAGAGCTCACTGACTTGCAGATACAGGAGCAAAGAGACAAAACTGGACACTTTTCCAACATCATAAGCTCATACCTTTGGGGTCCAGGAACAACCTGTCAGGTCATGTTCTCTCAGAGAGTTTAAGGGATGTTAGCAAGGGCTTGTGTCCAGACTGTTTGACAAGAGGAATAAAAGAAAAAATTGTCCATGCCTTTTGCAATCCAGCACAAATAAATCTCTGAGTATTTTAGCATGAATGATGAGCATGGGGTGATTAGAAATGATGTGTTGCCCTAGCCTGGAGATGGTTTTTCTTGAAAAGGCTTTGGCTTCAAAGGGGATGGGAGAGTAATAAGGTACAAAAAATTGCTTTGTTTGGTCGTGCTTGACTGTTCTGCAAGGTACAGAGGGGAACTATGTTACAAGAACCATTTCTAGGATTCTTTTCCCCTTCAGAAGGCATTAGAAGTAATACTACCATCTCTAAAGTTCAAGGAATGTCATCCTAAGCTGATTTGGGTCAGCAGAAGAAGGTTCAGAGCTTGGAGTTCTTTCTTGCCTTTCTGTTTGTATGGTAGTGTATAAATAAAGAGTCCAGTTTGTGATGTCAGATTTCCACTTTAACCTTCATGCAATTTCACTACCATTGCATGGCAGCACAGCTCAGCATAGATTGTCTAGAAATTAAGCTGGTTTTTGCATGTAAAAGTTGGAAGCTTTTCAAGAAAAGAAAGGATGAAATAAGCAAATACAGAAAACATCTATATTTACATGATAGATATTCTTACTGGCTTTGGGCATAAAATCATTACTGGAACTTGTAGTCTAATATACATGTGATAAATTGTGTTTGAGCTCTTTAGTAAATCCACTGTTTACAGTGAAGCCAAGTGATTAACTTCTTTGCTTGGGTTGTTTTAGACTCTCTGGTAGATTAATAGTCTCTAAATTTCCTCTGATTCTGTGTTACATTTAATTCCATTATGCACATTTGTCTATAAACTATTTTAGACTGTATCAGCTGATACTGTTGAATCAGATTTTATGTACAAATGCTGCTCTGGGTCTTGGAGATATCTGACATAAAATGTTTTAGGTTCTCACTTCAGGAGGTCTGGATCTTTCAACCAAATTTAATAGCTATTTATGCCTTGAGAAGACCTTATCTAATGTACTATTGTTTCAGGATCATTCTTAGCTTTGCGTTATATTGAAACGTGGACAAAGTGTAATTTGTTAATGTCATGAAGGATGAAGTTGGTTAGAAAGGGAAGTGTACACGATTTATAATAACACAAGTATTTCCTTGCTAATCCCTTGTCAGGTTCATTATCTGTAGCGCCCCAGGCAATAGTTGGCCTATCGTGAGAGTGAAATTTAACCCACAGCATGAAATTAATCCTCAAAGACTTTCATCTACTCTTTCTAGAAATAATAAATTCAGAGTGATTTTATAAATCTCCTCTCTAACTTTACACAGAGGTGTTAAATTAGTATCTAAACTCTATGGCATATGTCAATCTATTGATTTACGTTTAGTTAACTAATATGAAAGTGTATATCAACAATAATAAGGAATTTGAAGAATTAGTGATGTGTCCATTGTTTCTTCCTGGATGCTTTTTTTTTCCATAATACAGAAAATTCTATGCCTTGTAATTACAGGGAAAACAAGGGTTTATGTATGCATATATGGATAAAACCATTCAAATTATCATATCTGCATTTACTAGAGTTTCTGGGTTTATATATGAAATAACTTGGTGGGGGGTTTCATGCCCTGACTTCTGTTGTAAAGCTTCTTAGAAATCTAATGAGGGCTTGTTTCAGGTAAACAAATAGAATTTTTGGGTTTTTTTAGCTTTCTTTTTCTTGTATATTTTTAAGCTGCTTTTATTGTCAATGGGAGCTGATGAATTTAGGAATTATAATTTGATACAGTATGGTACAGTAAATGAATACCATGTATTAATTCAGATATCATTTATGTCACATTAATGGTATCCATTGAATGCAGTAGTAGAGAGAGAAGGGAAATTTGCAGAGTTGCAGTGCTTGTTGATGGGTTTTAGAGATGTCAAGGAAGGAACAGATGAAATTATACATTGCTCGTATTTTGACCAGTATCTGCCTCAAGGTTTTCCATCTGCTATTAAATATATCATGGTTTCTGAGCACCACACTCTTTTCTATCCCACCTATTTTCATCATTTTGCTCACTCCCAGTATATCCATCAGTCATTTCCCTGTGATTGACTTTCACTATTTGCCCTTTTCCCAGACCACAGGCTCATAGGGAAAGCTTCTTGCAACAAAAGCAGCAGTGTTTGTCAGTTCTGAGACTGCGGTTTCTGCTGCCAGTTCCAGTGACAAGCTGGCATCTTGTGACCTCTAATAAATGACCTCTAATAAATTGGCGGGTGATACATCTCTTAGCTGTTAGGCAGGATGGCTGTCTGCATTTTCAAGAGAGTCTTGAAAAAGAAAAAGGCTAAAATCTGTCCCCTGCATGTAATAAAACTGGAGATTCCTTTCTGCAGACCTTTAAGGTCAGCTTTATTCTTGGAAGGGGTTCAGGCCACAAGTTGGACAAAATTTAGATTTTTAATGAGGATAATACAAATGTACTCTGCAAAATTTAGGTACAGTAGGTCCTTCTCATACTTCAGACTGAGCACCTTTCGGGCTCCATAGCAGGGAAAGTTTGTTCCTGCAAATCCTTGGGTGCCTATTTATGTGCACAGACTATATTGCACAAAGATTATACCTAAAATGAAGCAGCTAAACCTACTGCCAGCATCATATCACATAGAAAACCACTATACAGCTAGGTCTTTGAGAGAATCATAGCATAACTTAGGAAGAGGATAAATTATGCTGTTCTTTCAAAGAGTTGTCTCTCCCATTTGCCAGTGTATATGCTAAGAAAAAGAGGAGGGGAGGTGGCATGCCTACATGTTGAACACTTAGGGGTTTATTTATTGCACTCTTGCTCAGTTCGGCATTAGACAGGACACAGAAATTTGCCAACAAGGTCATGATCCTACTTGTTTTATATATAATAATATATATATATGGTAATTACCTATTAATTCTGTATAAGCATGCAGAACCACTTTTTTCCAGAAGTCATTTTTCAACAAACTCGTTTTATTTATCAGTAGGCATTCAACTATTCAATAGCTCAGTTATTTTTATCTCTGGATCCAGGTAGCACTATGAAGACTTGGCTAAATGTGTAAATGGAAGAGGTACTGAATGTGGTAAGGAAACAAAACAATAGTCCCTGGGAAATACTGCATGGATAACATCAGAACTGCCTTTTCTTTTTCCTATATTTTAGTCCTCGGGCTCAATATCTGAGTCAGATCAGCCATGTTAGCATAGTTTGCCTGCCTGCCTGGAGAAGAATGTGAGCAAAATGCCTTTAAAAGACTTCTGTGACTGTACAAAATGAAAGGAGCTTTTTTAGCTTCCCACTGGTGGTTAGAGAAACAGTTTGTTTTCTGAGACAGACATCGCTGTAACAGAACCTGACAACACTTCTTGATTTGAATATTTTCATGAACTCCAAAGGAATCATTTGCCATTTCTTTTTGGAAAAATAATCGTTTAATCTTTAAAAGGCACAAGACTGCAAGAAAGCAGTAAAATCTGTTGAAAAGTGTGTCCTCCAGACTACTGCACGTATTGCTGCCCACAAACGCTATGCTGAAATCCTCTCTCTTTTTCAAAAGTCGCTTTGTTTTGTACCTTTAAAATTATCAGCACTTGGAAAAGTCTTGTTAAATCTGAAAGAATTCCTGTTTCCCTTTAGACTTAACAATGTTTCAGATACTGATTAAAAAGGGAACTCTCCCTTTATTCCTGAAGTCGGTAAGAAATATTATGGAAAATTGTGTTAACTCTTGCAAATCCCTTTACAACTATAAAAGTACAAATGAGATCGTCCCTGCTGTTTCAGTCAGGCCTATGAACCTCAGAGCAATAGGATATTTATAAGAAAATTCCAGACATAGCAGTGGTGCCGTGATCCATATGACCCAAAGTTTCCAGTCTTTGTCTATCCTCCTGTCTTTAAGGAAAAACAGAGGGGCATAAAATGAAAACTTGGAAGATCACAAATCATTGTTATGACTCATTATAATGAATGATTTGTGCATTACTTTCTGGAGTAGTTAGGTTGAGTTTGGGGGAAAAAAAGTAATGTTCCTTTATAATTTTCACCACTTTATGCCAATTTTCAAGCAACTGTCTTTCCTGAAGCAATAATGATCTTTTTTCCACACCATCCTGGGTAATGAGTGAGTTTTTTCAGCTGGAAGAGTTTGTTCTGATATAAAGGTGCAGCCTTACACGGCTGTTGTCAAGACCCTGTTAGTGTTTCCAAGAAAGCATTAAGTCTTATTTTCTATTGTTTAAAACTGAAATGTCAAATACTTGAAGTTGAACTTTGGTAGTTTTAAAAAAGTATTTACAAATAAGAAAAATAATCTCATTGGGTGGGGCTATTTGCTTCTGCAAAAAAAAAAATCCTGACATTTTTGTAGCAAAAACTGTGATTCAATAAGTTTTGAATATTCAAACTTACTCTTCTGACCTCAGTGTGCATCCCGCATTCTAGATTCTCCTGAGTTTTGTTTAGCGCTAGTTTTTGTTGTTAACTGTTAATAGTAGGAGTTATTACAAAGATAAAAATTAATCTCCTGAAGTCTGAAAATAGCTGCTGTTTTTCCTCTACATTGAACTTTTGAGAACTCATTTCCTTTATTTTTCTATTCTCTTCATACAGTGAATTAATAGGGTATATTCATAGGTGTCAAAGGTTTCTCATTGCTTACTAGGATAAATTTTAGTGTTACACCAAAATTTCCTGAATGTGTGTTTATGTATCTGGGGACTCTGAAAGAACTGGCAAGCTACAATTTGAACACACAGAAAACTTCCCTTAAAGTTAAGGGAATACATTTTTGGTTTTATTTTTAAAGAAGGAAGTGCACTATTTCTGATAAATAGTACTGCAGAATGCAGTGCTCCAATATTTCACTAGTTTTACTGTAAGTCGCCACAGCAGTGAAAGTCACAGTGCTTCAGAGGAAATTTCATCCTTAACTTGCCTTGTTGTGTCCTACTGTATGTTAAGAATGGCTGAGATCACTCAGCACTGGTTGATAATGAATTCCATATAAGCTGTAATATTGGGGCACAGTTGGGCGGGTAAGAGTTGAGTTTCAGTCTTTAACTTAGAATTTCCCTTTTTTTTCTGGTTTAAGTCTGTATGTTTTCTGTCACTTAGCCATACAATTTAATAGAAAAAAAGTAATCTTTTCATGGAAGCAGCACATAGTAGGTAATAGTAGGTAATGTCCATATTATGTGTATTAGCTATTAGTCATTTAAAGTAGTTTGTCTGTTAATGAGAAAGGGCGTGTGAGTTAACATTTTTAAATGCAGAGTATATAGCTGTATTTTTCTGTAGAGTAAGTCTGGCTGTATCCTTTCCAGTATTTTAAAAATCTCGGCCACAATATATTAATGAAATTGTTTCCCTTTCAAATATTTTCCAGCACAAAACTAACACTTCTTTCAGCAGCTCACAATTTGATTTTGGCTATTTTCCACCGAAAATGAATTTGGATTTCTGTGTTTGACCATTTCTTTCCTTTGGGAGAAAAAGTATTTTTTGTTATCTTTCTTACTTTGACCATAGGGAATAAGTGTAATGCACATTTTGTTGTGGTTTGAAAATTTTTGGTGCTAAATCATTTTAATGCAAAAAAAAAAAAAATCAGAATACATTCAGCTGTGATGGGGTTGATCTCATCAAAGAACCAACAATGTTAATGAATACTGAAAAGTATTGAACAACCCACCAGAAAATCCTCCCCCTACATTTTCATACCAGAAAGCCGCAAAAATTCTTCTGCCTTCTCAGAAGGAGAAGTGCTGTGAGATTACCAGAATGGACACTCAAAGCTTTGTTGAGAAAACTTTGTGTAGAAGTACTTGGCCCTTTCTATAAAAATTGTTGAAGAAGAGCATCACTTTTTCCAGGGGCATATAGATCTTTATTACATTTTGTGAAATTGGAAGGGGTTTAGAGCAGTGCTTACTGTTTGTATTTCAGGTATTGTCCAGTAATGACCAGTAGTAAGTGGTCATTTGAGACCTTTCTATGACTTATCAGACACGTGTTTTATTGTACAAAACTGTGTTGAGATTTCCCTTTACATCTCTTTGGAGTAAAGGAGAATACTCTTACCTTTCAAAGGCAGCAAAATTACTCCTCTAACCTGGTATCAACTGATAGGTGAAATGTTCATACCTACATTTAAATGTTTTAACAGCTCTAATTTGCAGAAACTCGGTAAGGAGTCATAGAGCACGGTAATGTCACAGGACACGAGAATTGCTTTCCAGCAAGAGGTCAAGAGAGGATATACATTTTTGTAATAGAAGTTAAATTGAGATAAAACCTGGACACTTTCACAGGCAGGCACACGTTTCACACTGAAATCAGCCAAACCACATTCCCATTTTTCCCCGAACTGAGACTGCATGCTGGGGACTTAATATAATTATAATATAATATACGATTTCTTGTGAAATGTCTTCTAGTCATTAGTTTATATTCCTCATCAGTTTGTCCGTTGTTTCTCTATAAGCTGTTTTGAAGGAAAACATGTAAGACTTTATTCAAAACTAATGAAAACCAGACTTCTTCTGTTGATGTCTTAGGCTACAAGTGACTGACTATTCATACTTAAAATCATAATAATAGCTCCATCATCCCTGACAATACAAAATTATTCCTTGTGGTGCTATTTTGAATGATTTGTCTAGTTTAGATAAGGCTCTAAAAAGTCCATAGATTTTGGGGGGTTGCTTTCACTTAGGAAATAGAGATTTAAAAAGTTTCAGATATGAACCATCACTGTAAAAAACAAAGTGCTGTTTTACCGTTCATGGTCTCTACAGATTCTTTCACCGGTGTGACTAAGTGCCTTACACACAGGAAGATGTAGACAGAAAACACAAGTAGTGTTTAAATTTGCCTCTTGCTTTTACTGTCGGCACATCCTGACTGATCTTACTGTGTTACGGTCACATGTATTCCACAATCCTTCACACAAAATACGGAGTGATCTTTCAAATAGCTGTCCCTTTTATGATCATTGCTGTCATCTTATGTTGTGCTCAGAACTTGTATCTAGGCAGCCAAAGCAAAACTTCAGTGACAGAACTGTACCTTGGACATAGCCACAACCCTGGCAGAGCGACCAGTGGAGCTGTTCCCTCTCTGGCAGGACTTGTAGATAGGCTTTTCACACAGAACATTGGAGCCATTTCTGAAGGATTATAAACATGTGCAGCATTTGCAAGTCCTTAACCGTGAGGAAAGGCTGGTACTTCCCAAGGAGGTCATAGAACCCCACAGCTGCCAGATGTATCTGCGACCTGGGAAGCACAAGAGCACTTGGAGGCTGGGGTTGAAGACAGGCAGCTCTTGCTGTGCCTGTGCAATAGGTGGGGAGGACTCCAGCTTGCAGCCTCTTTCAGCTTGTTGTGAAACATGCAAGTGTTCTCAGTATTTTCATCTGGGAAATAAAATGGAACTTGCACATTCACGAAGTTTCTCTGAATGGTTTTTAGTGTGGAATGAAAAAGTTTTGGTTTTCACTAATTTTGTTGTTGTTGTTTAGAACTCCCACACACACACTTATTGATTGAATTAGATTATTAAAATATTTACGGTTTGAACTTAGTTTCTGCTAAATTTCTTCCTTGGGAAAACATGAAATTATTCATATGCAAGTGCTATGACTGGTTATGTTTTTTATTCTTTTGCAGTATTACCATGGTAGATCTGCATGAAACAGTTAAATGGATTAATGTGACCTTCTTCTGGTCAAGGTTTTTTTTCCATTAATATTTTCTAAAACTACATGTAAAGAAAAATTTCTGTCTGATGTTATAGCTACTGTGTGTTTGTCCCACGCACACAATGGAAGAATTAATGCAGGAGAAAAAAAATCAGAAGAGTTCCTAATTAGTTGCTGACCAAGTACAGCTTTAATGTCTAAAACATTAAATGAATAAAAATATATTTATTGTACTGCTCTCTTTTTCCCATTGATATTTTTGATGGAATGATATGCTGCTTAGCTTGAATATAAAAGCAAGAGAGAGGGGAAAGTCATCTATAAAAGGAATAGGAAGTACAGGAAAGATGAAGTTCTTCTATTTAGTGTACTTTTCTCTGCTCTAAGACTCATATTCAGAGACCTGGATAAGAGTATCACAGAAACACCTAAGCTGTTTTGTCATGTTTGAGACTTTGCTGTTTCTCTACTCAGTGATGCAATTCATTCTGGGAAAATCTTTTCAAAAAATCCAAAGTTCAGAGTAAGCTATGCATGGTAGGTTCTCATCACAGAGGTTGAAAGAGCTTGGATCAAGTGTTTTATGAAGGTTTAGATAAACTGATTTTAGCCAATCTAAAGGGAGGCAAGAGCTAGCAATGATCTTACTGGGTCCAGTTTGATCAGAAGAGCCAGTGTGTTCCTTCTAAATTCTGCCATAAATTGCTAAGTCTGTTGTTGATCTAGCTGTAACTTTTGCCATGAATGTACCCTTATTCAGATATGGGCAGTTGCTCCTTTCTCATCCACTGGTGATGTATCCTCCTTTTTCCCTACTTACTTTTCATGGCAGTTTCTGAGGTATTTTTATCAGAGACAAAGTACAAATCAGATAGCAAGTGGACAGAACAGACCTGGATTGCAATAAGGCAGGGATCAGGTGTGGAATGGACACGTTTGTGAGGTGCAATGTTTGATAAAGACATTTGTAAATGTGAGAAATCATCAGTTAGTGTTTGCTAAATTTTTATTTTACCGTCGTAGTGGATAGTTGATGTTCTAACTGACAAAAAATCAACACTGCAGAGCAAGCTTTCAAGGAACTTTACAATTATTTCCATTTTTAATGTTCTTTTTTTTTCTTATTAAAAAGCCCAACAAATTCCTCCAGAATTCAAAGGGGTGAATAAACTTAACAAGCATCATTAATTCTGACAAAATGAAATTAATTGTGATGAATTTTGAAATAATTTTTCGTATTACTTTGCTGTCTATCATTCGGGTTTATTTCTGTAAAGTAAATATGAACTAGAAGACGATTCAACTACAAAAATCTAACTGCCATAGATTTGAGACAAATCTATGGCTAGTATGGAGAATGACTGGAATAAGTTCTGTTCTTTACCTGTTCTTTATGTTACTGCTTTATTGTATTCCTTTATGCTTTTCACAGTTAAATAGTCATCATAGCAATGCTAGAACACTCAAAATATGACCTCTGCAGTAGCAAAACTTGTATCTTTTGCTTAAAATAATTAGGTTTGTTTTGAAAAGTAATATTCAGCTCTTTAACAGCTCCTATGATTTACTGTTAAAAAAAAAAGTGGCAGAATTATGCTCTCAACTAAGTTATTATCCTGTAAGTAACATAAGCAACTCCAAGAACTTGAGCCAAAAAGTGAAATAAATTATATTGTTGAGGTCCATTTTCCAGTCGAAAGTTTTGCACGAAATTTAAGCATCAGTAGATAGCACCCACAGTAACACCTGAATAAATGTTTAACTTAACAAATCAAAATCTTTTTAAAATATAATACAGGGAGTTTTTTTATTATAAGCATGTGGACTGTTAAATAATATATATTTATACAAAGCTTCAGACTATACATTTTTTATCAACTTGTGCTGGTGGGGTAACTACATTTAGGAGTGTCTGTAATCATGGAAATTACTGAAAGTGCAAAAAAGATATACATGTTTTCAGTTTTCCAAAGTCCGTACATTTATTTAGAAGTTGTTTTACATTTAAAGTTGCACAGATATTTTAATATGTTTTGTTGTTATGACATGTAATTATGTTCTTTATAGCATCTAAACATGTCAGTACTTAAGTTTATTTGCTTTGGTACTGCATAAACCCCAGTCATGAATGGAAATATTAGGAGCTGTATTCAAAACTGAGTAGAATGTATGATAAAATCCTACTAAGATGTGCAGAGAAGGAAAATACAGCAAAGCTGCCACTCATTGGCAAGCGCTGCAGCCTGGTATAAAGCTTGGTTCTCTGAGTCAGTGTTTTTCTTTCCCTCTGAACTCTGTGGTTGAGAAACTAGTCAGCAGCACTGCATAAAAGCAGCAAGAAATTCTGGAATTTATGCATGAAGGCTTGCAAACTCTGTGGCAAGAATTTGATGAGTCTAGACTGCTTCATATCGCGTTGTGGTTGTCCTGCATAACTGGGACTTAACTGCTCATTATGTGCTTCAACCTAGCTATGAAAATACTGATTTCTTCCTTTTAGATTTTAAGATGAATAAAGCAATGTCAATATGAATTGGAAATCTTTCTCTGGCCCAGATCAGTAAACAAAAGGGGGGGATTTTTAGGTAACACTGTGGTAAAACGGGCTTTAAACACTAAATACCTGGATACTGTAGTAGCAGACATCCACAAGACAACTTTGATGAGATATTCACCAAACATGAACAAAAAATTTAGCAAACTATAGAGGGACATGAGAGAATTTTTTTCTGAATGCACATGCATCTGATTTTTCTTCTATAGATATTGATTCTATTAGAAAAGACTACTTAGAGGACTTATGCAAGAGGAACAGGGTCAGAAAAGCATGATGTGGACTGAGGATTTTATTAAACTCAGAGTGAAATGCTGGCTGTTAAAAAGCCAGCAAGAGCTGTAAGGAGTTAGGCATTGGAAACAGATGCATGTGTTTATGTAGAGCTGTTGCTCCACAATATGATGGATCACTTGTTAAATGATAAGTGGTTCGGAGAACTGGTGAAAGAACTCAAGCATCTTCTACATTATGGAATTTCAGGCAGAGCCCATTGAGACTTATTGATCAAGGACTGTTACAACCATAAAAAAATGCTCTCTCTCATGCTAGTAAAACAACAATCATTTAGGTTTATTCATTTCACAAGTAGAAGTTTTAGTGCTGATTAGTGTGGGTAAGTTAAAATATTTTCATGGTTTTAGATCATCAGTTTTCAATGCCTTTTAAACAGACCCCAAAACCTCAAATAGTTTTACATGGTTCTCACTTTTTACAGAGATCCCAGCCATATGTCTTCTGCGCTGAGCAGGGAAGGACACCAATTTGTGTCTTCTTAAACAATATCAGCGCACTTCTGTACCTAACGAAGCTATTGCAAAGGTACTGTTCATTCAAAGGGGACATGGAAGACCAAGCCCTTTGGACTGCTACTACAAGGCAGAAAAGGAGATTGTGAGGTCCCTCATGGCCTGGGAGATGGATGTGGGAACTGCAAGGAGCCAAGAGAGCAGGCGGTAAATACCTTAGCTAGCCCCAGGTAGGAAGAGGTAACCTGGGGTGCAAAGTGGCTTCCACAGCTCTGTGAGCATGCCCAGGGTGGGAGTGCTCAGCACCACAGCGTTCTGCCCAGAAAGGCAAGAAGCAGGAAAATGAGAGGGGAGGAAAGTTAGCTTGATGCTCATTTTTAAAGTGATAGCTCTCAGTAAACACAAAATATGTTGGAGTGCCCAGTGACTTCTGACACCTGTTGGATGCTGGTCATGAGCAGGTTGTCCATCCCAGCCATGGAAAAGCATCTCTGCACATATGTCTGTTCAGCATGTCGCTGAGGGCTGCCTGCCATCACACTTCAAAATTATAAATTAGATCAGAAGTTAGTGCTCTGATGCTATTTAGAGGGGAATTTATCTTTTTTGGTCTAGCAAAAGCTAAAAGGATACAAGGCAGGCTTCCAGCTTTCAAAAATGCATGAAATCCAGTGGTTTTATAGTGCTTTTAGAAAGGAATGGATTTGAAACAGAGAAAGCCATTACATATCCCCCAGTTGTGTTCATTCCTCTAAACAATCATTAAAAACAGGCCAGGCTGGGGTTTTTTTTTAAGGGAATGCTTTAGCTCTTCTGTGTTATTAAGACTACTAATAGAGGCTGCCGCTGCTGTCTCCAGGAAAACGAACAAACTTTTTTTTTCAGCTCTTCCCTGAGCTTCTTATAACAAGTGCTGGTGATCAATTAGCTAGTTCATTAAAAAGTTACACATGATTTTATTGAGGCAAGCAATTCTGAATCAAAGAACCCAATTCGCAGATCTAGGTTGAAGCACATAATTGGCATATATTTCAGAATTGCTGTTAAAGCTATAAAATAGATTTACTAGGGAAGGAATGGATCCAAAAACCCTAAAGGAAGGAATATGTTATTTGTGTGACTCGGTGCTACAAATGGACTCATTTAATACTAAAGTCTTATCTATATTAAAACAAAAATCTGAAAGAAATGTAAAGCTTCTTTGACTTATCCTTCATCTGATTAAACACAAATTACCTACAGGATTATTGCAATTTTTATGCCATTATTTTCATTATTGCTATCTAAGATATATTTTTATTAAATCATTTAAATGTAGTTGAGAAGTTGCCAACGTGTAAACTGTAAAACAGAATTATGTAAATATGTTCACGATGTTGTTGAGATCCACTGTGACTCTGGGGTTAAAGCCCCAGTTCTACAAACAGCTCTGCATGCACGATGCAGTGGGGAACCTTACACACGTGCAAGTAGGACATTCCTGAGCATTTGCAGGGTGAAAGAGAGCAAAGTGCATTATTCAGAGGATGTTTTAGAAACAGTGATACTTTTTTGAGTTTACAAGCAGGCCAAATCTTGAAACTTGAGGAAAAGAGTTTGGGTTAAGAAAACTTTATTTTTAAATACTTGGAAGAAGATGTTACTGGCAAGTTTATGCAAGTTTTCTTTAAGAAAATGAAAGCCATTTTTGATTTTGAGCTGAGATGTATAAACAGTCAAGTCTTAAATATATTAAAATGTACATAGAAACTACATTCTGTTATAATTTGGCTTTCTTGACTGCCACAATGTAAAAGCTTCTGTAGCTGATATTGCTGTTGGACTTTGCGTGATGGCATTGAGGCATTTTTTTCAACTATTAGCTGTCCCAAGGGATCTTTTCAGATGAAATGTTATGCACCAGCTCTTATTTGAGTGTAAGCCTATTGAATAGCATTCTTCTCTCTGCCAACTTGGCAGCAAGTTCTTGTGCTAATAAAAGAGGTTACCCCAGATAGAGATCCCAGATGTGCCTAAACTACTTTTATTAGGACTATGGAGGGACTCAGTGTTTCCTTCTGTTTTCAAAAAAGGTGTGGGCTTGCCTTCATAATTGCCCAAAGAATTGCATCACTAGCATTTTTTTCCTCAAATTGAACAAAATTTTAGATGTGTTAGCACAGAAATACTGATGTTCAGAACAATGAGTGCCTTTTGCCACAATACAAATGTTTATTTGACCCTACTGAAATCTGTAAGAGAGGAGACTATTGCTGTTTAACCTTGAGTTAAAAATACCTTGGTTTGTTATCTCGTATAAATGAGATGCAGGGTCATGATCAGAATAAGTAAAAACTGATGTTTTTCAGAACAGCAGTATGCCTGTGGCATGTGGTGTACTTGACTGTAATGTGAATTATTCCTTGAAAGCGTCGTGTAGAATTATTATTGTACCTAGTGGTAAAACCAATATAGTGACTGCCTGATGTGGGGCTATTTTAGACTGGAATTGCCAACAGCAATATTCTTTTTATTTTTTCGTGCTATTTGGTAATTAGCAGTTTAAAAAGAAGTTTTGTTGCTAAAAGTTAATCTGAATATCTCCATTCTATTTACTTGAATGTGCCAGCTGCAGTTTTAAAACTGAAAGAAATAGGATCCTCTATAACTGAGATATTTAGTAAAATAATATAGTTTGTTAAACTCACTGTTGCTATCCATAAATCATAACTATAAGAAGTTTACAATCTTAAATCATAATCTTGATTTTCCTTTCAAGGCCACAAGCTTCATGTTGAAATTTTTATTGTTGTCAAATGTCAATAGAGGAAATAAGGTTTTAATTAGAAAAATTCATTGCTTGCTTTTATTGTTCTTCTTATTATTGAATTATGAAAAATGAATGGTGCTCTAATATCTGATCATGTCTCTGCTTGATTTTTATTGTAATTGTGTCTGATATAAAAAAGAGCAGTACATGATAATATTCCATTTCAGATTTTCAAAGGCAGGGTTTGACTCAAACACTCATATTCGTTTCAATGGGCTTTGAATCAGGCACAGGGTTAACAGCTTATTTTTCAAACAACTAGAAAGAGGTGTAAATGTCAAAGGTGATAGCTATACTGTGAGTTCCATAAACTACAAAAAAAGTTACTACTAAAGCTCTATTTTTCCTTGGTTTAACAGCTTCTATGAAAACAGTGTTAATAAGTATATCAGGAACAGTATATAATAATGAATCAGAGACGTAAAAAAAACCCTTTAAAACTCCTTTTATACAATAATTGGAAAGTTAAAAGTGACTTAAAATCCCGGACTTCTCATGCTGTGATGTAAATTGTGTTTTTTTTAGGTTCCAAATTCAAAGAGGGAAAACTGATCCAACCAGTTACAAGAGCCTGGGGGACTGTTTTAGGACTATTTTCCAACGAGAAGGGTAAGAGTATATGTTTTTAAAATTGTCAATTTTATATGACCTTTCTTAATCACCCATTTTCCAGACATTAGATCCTCTTTATATTCCACTCTTTTTTTTTTGCAATTGCGAGAATTTGGCAAACGTAGTCTTACATAACGAGCACAATTTGAAGAGTCTTGATTAGTCTAAATTTAGACTCACAATGCCAATTTTGGTTATTATAGTATGTTGAAGAATGCACAGCTGTATAGAGATGCTGGTGCAAACCCTGCTTCAGCACCCGGAGCAGGCTGGCTGCATTAGTGTATTGCTCTATCTTCACTCTTGTGTCTTCTTGTCCTGGTTTGCCAAACTAGCTCAGGCTGAGCGAATCACTTGTTTACAAGCTCTGATGAACTGGCATTCCCACTTACCTGTGGTAGACAGTGTTTCCAGGACCTGTGTAAGCAAAATTCCACAGCTTTTCAGTTTGACAGAGTATGGAAAAAAGAGTTATGGTCATTAGTTACTTGAATCGTACTGGCATCATAAGGTAACACTGCTGTAAGCCTGAGCTCCTCTAAAGGACTTGGGTTCTGATCCAGAAAGGCATTTAAATATAGGCTTAATTTTATGAGCAGTCCAGTTAAAGCCAGTGAATGTAATGGGATCAATCATATGCTTAAAGTTAAGCCTGTTATCCACAGGAGCTCTTTGGAAGCTAGCCTTTAATCAAGGTAACTCTAATTAGTAAATCCCAGCTTTGAATAGCTGGCAGGCTTTCCATAAACTTTTTAGATACAATAGCAACCCAATTTTTTTTTTATCCATATATCACAGAAACAATTTGGTTGGAAAAGACCTCTGAGATCATCGAGTCCAACCTATAGATCATGAGTCCAACCTATATATCCATCAAAATTGAACTGTTCTTGTATATAGTGGCAAAGATACTGGAGGCAGCATAGATGCAGTGAGACACAGACTTCTTACATCCACAAGCTGTACTGGAAAAACAGAGGTGAGATGAGCAGAGAAAATTATTAACTAGACCACTTTTGTTTCTTGCAGTGAGATGTAGTTAGCTATACTACATAAGTACATCCATGTAGAACCGGATGGTTGGAATTGAGGAAGTAGGGACATACAAAGAAGTTTCATTAAGGTGTTGAAAGAGGAAGTTTTCACAGCTGCCCTTATTAGTTGTAAATTCATTTTTGTTGAGAGAATAATGTTGTGTATTGTCACTACAATAGACATTAAAAAGCTTAAAAGCTAAAAAGATTCCACACAAATGATAATCTGTGGCTTCTGAGGTCTTCTGGGCCGAGTTTATGTTAACTTGTATGGCTTCTCAAAAGAAAACTATTGTATTATTAATATTTACAATAATGTAGAACTATTTTTAAATAGAAAACTAGTTTCAATATTTAAGTCAGTGAGCATGAAAACAGTATTTATCTCATCCCAACTCACTGATATTTTTCGTATCTGGAGAAAGAGTCTAAATCAAGAGAGAACTTCCAAGTTAATTGATTATTCATTGTTTTTTTTCTTATGGAATTCTTGTGTCCCAATACTGGAATTAAACCAGAATATTTTTAATGTTTGTATGAAGTCATGAATCTGTGAGCAGGAAAAAGAAGATGATTACATTATATATTTAAATCATAATTTAGCAGTGGGTTGCACAAAACTTCTGTTGGGCAAGAGCTAATACAGAGTTTTACTTGCCTGTTTCAAAAGCAGTCAATACTGATCTAAAAAAAACCAAATTTCATGAATGCCTGTTTTTCTCCAGGAAGTGATACAGAGGCAGAAATTCACATTTAAACAGACAACAGTAGTAAGCACTAGGAAAAAAATGAGATAAAAAATCTCAGATGAACAATAACCTTAAATTTTGGATAAAAATAAGAAAAGAAATCAGTTAATCCTGAAAAACCTGTTTGACTCCATGAGTCTTTCATTCCTGCCTGCACAAGTTGTCTGGTTTTCTGGAGCATGGTGATTATGACAACTGTGAGGGAAGCAAGGGTTGAATGGGAATTATTCTAGTTTGTGGAAACCTTTAATCCTGATAACCCATTCCTTGTGTGACCAAAAAAATATGCAGAAGAGAGCCCCGAGAGAGGGCTTCACACTTAGATACTAAGCAAAAAAAAGTCACTTTATGAGGTGTTCAAACTCAGGTGTTCAGACTCAGGAGGGTTTAAGAAACTCATTTATGCCCCATGTTTATTTCATATTGGCAATATGGAACACCCCTGATGGCATGTGGCATTTTCTGAAAATACGTAAATATCTAAATCTACAAAGAGTTTAGGCATAAAATAAGGGGAAAAGAACTGAACTAAACTAAAAAAGGTTTAGGCATTTTTCTCCAGGACTCTGAATTCCCTTTTGGCATATGTGATTTTTTGTTAAATTGACTAAAAAAAAACCTAACTAAATAAAGGAACACAGTGGGAAAATAAGTATTACTGATGGCCTGTCCCTGCAAATGTTTACATTTGGGAATATTGCTTATGCTGATTTGTACTTACATTTTTCAGTAGTAGGAACTACGATAAGCCAGAATGTCAAAGCCCAGTTCAGACAAGACATTTCATAGTGCCTTAATTTTTTGACTTGGTTATGTTAAGGTTAAGTATGCAGAATCAGCCTAGGAAGTATTTATTTTTATGAACACATTGCAAATGTTCCATTTGCTTCATTGCTGTTACTGAAAACCAGCTGGTATGATGTCACTAGAGTATCACAGTAACAATCTGGTGACTTCATGGAAAGTTTCTTCATCACAAATAACAGCCAGAATTCTTTACCCACGCCTCTGATTTTGCCCTCATTACAAAGAAAAGGACAGAGGAAATAATTCAGTCTAACCACTAATAGACCCCTGTCCATTTCAAAGAATCAGAAAACTCCTTTATCTTCACAAAACACTAGAAATCTTTTAAACAAACAAACAAACAAACAAACAAAAAGCCACAGGAAAAAGTCCTACAAAACCTCCGCTTCCCCTAACTCTTTTGAGAGTTGAACGCAAGAGTTTGAGTAACTCTTTAGCTAGAAATAAATTTTCTTCATGGGGAATTAAATTCTTCAAAGAGGGATCCATGCCTTGAAGTCTTCTCTTATCTTACAAGAAAATGGGAGCCACAAAACATAAAATTTAATTGAGACTCACTAAACGAAGGCTCAGTCAAGCAGAGCATTAAAGGTCACATAGCTTTCTTTTAAAGGGAGGCAGAACTATTAACTTCAGGGATTTTGTGAACTTGTTTTGGGAACGTCCAGTCACTACCAATTGCACAGGAGCTGCAGTGGTGGGGATCCTCTCAGGTGATGAGCAACCTCTGCTCAGCTGGATTTGCTAGGAGCCATGCAGTAAAGGTTCTCTGGTTTCACTTATGAGATGATGCATGAATTGACAGATCTTTGACAGTGAGGTAAACACACCAGGAGCATATCTGTTTATTGAGGAGTGACAGCTTTATAGCCAACATAAAAATAATCTGATGCTTATTGGGGAAAATGTTTGGAGACGGGATTAACTCAAACCATTGAGAAAACTTTTCATTCTCTTTAGATCCTACAAATAAGAGGTTAGATTGTGTTAAATGAACTATTTTTATATCATCATGATCTTTACTGCATTTGTATTCACTTGCTTTTTTTTTTGATAGTGACTTAAATTGGAATTTGAAATGTAAGAATAAACCAATTTTCTAGATGAATGTATATGTTGTATTTATATTAAAGACACATGGTGTTGTGTCTCATATTAAGAATGGAAAATTTTGCCCATCTGCACTGTCTTAATCTGCAGTTACAGTATTAAAATGATGGATGCTTTTATTTCAAGTCTGTAAACAACGTGGTTCTTATAAACTTGGATTTTCATGGGCTCATAATTTTAACAGTAAATGTTCTGGGTTATAGTTGGTTTTCTTGGTAGGCACTCAGTCAAGAAACCTGTTACTTTCTAATTCGTTTGTTAACTTGCCTGAAATAGGAAGGATAGTAGTGTCCTGGATTCCAGTTTTATAATTCAACACTTCAATAAGTTACAGTTTAAAGTGCTTGTAAACCTTTCTTAGAACTAGATGGTCCTGGGAAAGTGCAAAACACAGTTGTCATTCATTTGAGACTTCATTACTTCTGCTGAGTTATTTGATTATATATGTTTAATTTGCTTTAGGAAGGAACAATTACCTCCACATTTACACAGTCCAATAGCTTTATAATTATTCCTGTCTTGTTCTCAGCACCACCTTACCACTCTTTTGTACCTATAATTGTCTGTATGACCACACACACCTTTTTTTTTAATAAGCAGCACCCTGACTCTCACATTAGTGGGATTAGGTTATTAAGCTGCACAAAACTTGTCAGCTATGGGTGGAGTATGTGGGAGAACAGCCAAGACTAAGCAGGAGCTGGATGAGTACAGAGTCATCAGCAAACATGCAGAAGCTGGAGGGCTCCTGCTTTATGTGATATCAGCAATCATGCATCAACTAAGGAATTTGCTAGCACTCTCCTTTGTCTTGCCTCTATCCATCAATTGTCTGTCATGGTAATAAGTGCTTGAAAGTCTTCAGCAGTGCTCTTGAGGCCTGGCCCTCCCACCTGCCTTCAGAAGACACTCTGCTGCTGATAAATGCCACCAGGTTGGGGAAGGAGACTGGCAGAGCTGGCAGCCATGCAGGCAAGGGCCAGTCTCTGGCACTCACCAGCATCATCACTGACCATTCCTGCTCCCAAATGAGAGTTGCACAAGATACCAATACTATCCTGCACCTGAAGCCTTCAATGAAATTTCCAGCCAGGAAAGTGTGACATGGTCAGTCATGCCAAAACTCCTTTTTCCCAGTGTGCATTTATAAAGGAGAGATTAATTTCCACTTACTGGAGGCATAAATTCTTGTGGTATTGAAAGACCAGATTTTAGGCTCTGCTTTCAGTGCTCTGAGGCAAGCAGAAGTTGTAAAGATGTTATTTCCCACACACACAGAGCTATCTGCCCCGCTCCTTAGTTTCTTGTTAGCACTTCAGATGAGGAGGAACAGAAGTGAATTTGGACCCATGACTGCTTGCTATATTCAAGAATCTTATTTCTTAGTAGAGACTCACCTACACTGACAGTTTCAGAGACTGTGATCTTGAAAACTGAAGTACAGGTACCTTTTCTCTTCTGCCTCCTCTACAGGAACAGTAACTTCCACCCGAGCACTGAGGAAAATCTGCTAGCACTTGTACTTCAGGAGAAAAAATCTATACATAGATCTGTCTCTTTTCTAGTCCTACTGGCCTGTCTCTGCTTACAAACTCATAATACTTGGACAGCTTTCCTAAAGTGAGCCTGAAGATGCTAAAAAAAGAGCACTACACCACCAAAATGTCTGTGTATGTCCTGATGCATCCCCATGGCTCATAATATATCACTCATTTTTGTTCTTTTCATCTGTCATGTTGTAGAATTATTCTGTGGATCACATTATTCTATGTTGTCATCTTCTTGCCATACTGTTGTGTTTATTGCAGACTTCACTAAAAACCTGTAATTTAGAGTATCAGAAATAATTATCATATTCCTGTGTGAAGTAATATAATCCAAAACGTAAAGTCTCAATTAAGTTTTATAACAAATTGTTGAATTGCGAACTCTAATTGAAATTGTAAAGGACACTGTAGTGGCTTTAACTGTGAACCTGTGTTAAATCTGCTGGCTTTCATGAATAAAAATTAAAGTCTTAGGGCTGAATTTTTGAACCGTTGTTCTTGCTTTGCATATCTTTAAAGAAGAAATGCTCAGTGTTAGAAAAGCTAGTATTTGTATATTTTCAGGGAGCATGAGCTTGCAAAATTTAGGTAGGGACATAGCAAGTTCTCATAGCACATAATTAAATTTATCACCTGTTTAATCAGTACATTTATTTTTGATCACAACACTCCTCAGCAAGTGCCCTCATGCTTGTGCAGTTTGGAAGACAGGATCCACATGGCCCTGTGGGAAACTGGTCTCACATATCTGCAGTGAGAAGAAAAATGATGCCTTGGCATAGACTGGGTGCCCCACAATCAAAGAATTTCAGAATTTCTTCTGGCTAATTAGCAAGAATTCCTCCTTCATAGTCCATGACATATATGTGCAGAGTAATAGATCTGCTTTCCCTGAAACTGTTCTTACACCAGTTACTCTCACTTTACCCCTTGGTCTACATAGACCTATGTGCAATATCTGGTCTTACTGTTTTCAGTTTCATTTCATTGTCTCTACTTTATCTGGGCTCATGTCTTAAAAACATCATTTTTATTCTTACTCTGAATGGGTGCTGAGCCATAAAATTTAAATGATGGTATAACCTTGAATAAAGTAATCATAAAGACTACTTTCAAGATTAAAGGAATGCCTAAAATTTGACTGACAGAATTTCCCTGATAATTTACTTTAACATTTTTATTTATATTATACTCACAAGGTTTTAGATCAAATATGGCCACAAAGGAGACATCTTTTGTATATTTATATGAAGATGATGTGCATTCTGCTTTCTTTTGTATATAACCAGTTCTTAATCCAGTGCCAACAATTATAAGTGGCTGGATGCTTTTGCAACACTAGTGAGTCATAAAATAAAGATGATACTTGTTCTTTTAACCAGTACGTCTCAAAACACTTCACAGAAGAAGGAAGTACCATTATCTCAAACATACAGATGGGGATATTGATGTGTAAAGTGTCAGGGAGTCAAGTAGATCTGGACTGGAGCATGCACACAGGTGGTTCTCACAGAGCATCCTGATACCGTGTTGCTTATTTGCCCCATGGCAGCATGCTAATACCAAGGCTCTGAGGAACATATGTGTTGGACATAAAATTGCATTATTTGATACAGGTTTCTGGTTCAGAAAGGGTCTGAAGACTTAATCAGCAGCTCATTTTATGAAGTAGTTGTCTGAAGGCATCCATGGATGTAGTGTCAGGTTTAGGCCTGTAGCTGGATATCCTGAGTGCTAGGCTAGCTCCCTGTTCCATGGACGGGACTGTCTCCAGAGTCAGCAGCATTTACTGATGTTACTGTCATGAGGTTTTCATCATCCCATTCAGGCAGGAATTCTCTGCTCCTGACTGGAGGTTCCCTACCCCCATCTTCATATGTTAACACTTGAAAACATAAAAAATGGCTTTGGAATGTGAAAAACTTTATGTGTGTAGCTGTCTGAAATACAGTGAAGTTATAGTGGTGTAACTAAGGGCAGCATATGACTAACCACATTTTTACTACTGATGGACACACATTTTACTTGCAAAATTTAATCTGGTATATATGGCAATGCAGTAAACAAGAACACTCTTTTAAAGATAATCGCTTCTGAGAATCATGTGCTTTAAAGATGAAACACATGCTTATTTATTTCCCATAGGAACAAAACATAATGTTTCCCATAGGAACAAAACATAATGATAATAAAATCATGAAAACTTTAAAAGCATCTTAGAAGTAAACAGGCCAGACGTTAACTGGAGTTAGTTGCTATAATTTGCTAAGGCCACTGGAGGTACACTCACACTGGGTGCCTGATCTGCATTTTTTAAAGGTTCAAGTTGTTGTATTTTTTTTCAAATATTTTCATAATCATATAGTTTTAACCGTAAGGATATGATTTCTCAAGTGTCTCTCTTTTCTAGTACTATAACGTAAATAGAACCCACTATGGCATTAGTATTTATAGCAATATCTCCTTGGAATCAGATCACTGCATCTTAAGATGCTTACACTAAAGAAGTAAAAAGCTATCTACAAGAACTGTATGCAATCCATTTTATTCTATCGACTTGGAAGATCAATGGAACGAAATTTTTTAGTCCTTGTTATTTTAACATTCGAGAATATTTGTCATTTTGCCACATTAGGTTCCTGATGATTTCAAACATCATGTTTAAATAGATGAGTGTGATAGTAGTGCTTATTAGAAACCTTCTATTAACTCTAGTGTGTGGAAAACACCATAATAAGCCTCATCATCAAATTTGATGAATGTGTTTATGTTCTCTGAAAGTGAAGAATGTGTCTGCCAAATTTGGTAGCCCAGGAAAATGGCCATGAATTTCTCCTGCTTCAGTAACTGGTTCAGCATGAGAGACTGCAGTGTTTCACAGAGGTGAGCTGCTAAGACATTCCCTGGTTCTCCAAGCAGAGGTTTGCTCCCGGGGCCCCGGTGGCGACATTTCTGCCTGGCCCCATTCACCTCCCTGCGGGCAGGGACATGGTGCTGCCTCTGAGCCCTGAAACCTCCGTGCCTCGGAGCTGCTGAGCTGAGAGCCACCTAGAGTTAGAAAGCTGGGAAGAGCTCAGCTCGTACGCGCTGTGCCGTACGTGCTGTCCTCCTTCACGGCTTCTTTGGCTCCCCTAGGGCTGTACGAAAATTTCAGCTAGTGAGAACCTGTCAGGCCAGGAACCAAGTCCCGTCAGAGTTTAGTCACAGCCAGGGCTGCGTATCCACCGAGCGAAGATTTCAGGAATTACTGTTAAAAGGCTAAATTAAGCTTAGTTAATTTTTGGATCATGCTGCTTTTTGCGGATCTGTCCCTAAAAAACTTGCTTGTACTGAAATGATATCTCTTTAGTGCCATTAAAGTCTCCAGAATTGAAACCTGTGTTTAAAACATGAGAAACTGATTCAAGCCCTGATGGNGGGCTGTCTCTCAAATCTGAGCTGGGGCAAGGCTGTCATGCCCAGATACAGGGAGATAAAAAGGTCTGAAATCTGTCTTAAACCTCTTTCTTACCAAAGGAAATAGCTCTGAAATCTGATGATGACATTGTCAGTATTCAGCTGCAAGAATTAGATATTTATCAGTTATGTAAATCTAGCCATTGCATTTAATGTTTCATAAACGCAGTAGTGGAGGCATCATGAGGTGAAAAATTAATTGCAGGTATGTGATGTGTTTCTTTAAAAGACAAGTGGCTATTTACATCTTTGTAATTTGGGCTTCTGGTAGCTATTATTTGATAACCTTTTCTTTAAAATAAAAATTCCACTGTATCAAGGAGAAAAAACAGTGACCAGAGAACAGATAAATCATTTTTATGTCCTTAGAACAGCTGACTTCACACTTTTATTATGCTGTTTGAAATAGCATCTTTTCATCTGGAAGGAATCAGTTTAAAATGTGATTGTCAACACAACAAAACCAGCTTTCTGTTTAAAATGGCTGCTCGTGAAGCTTCGAACTACACTTCTGCCAGGATTTTCTTTACAGACTTTAGTTACTAGAACCAAGAGATTTTAGGTGGGATGTTCACAGGAAATACCTGGCAGACAGCATAAAATGCAAAGTAAAGCATTTTTATTTTAGTTACAGAAAGCATGCCTGTGAAAATGAGCGGCAGTGGTTTAGGTCAAAAGCTTTGTTTTTCAAATAAAAGTTTCTAAGTTGTAGTTTGAAGTGGGTGAGAGAAAAACTTCTCATTATTTTTTTCATGTCCCGACCTAAGTAACCAAACAACTTATGCTTAGCATATTTCTTAGACTATATCTCATAATTTTTTATAATGTTGCTATTATATCTCTGTCTAATCTGCATGTCTTTACCTCATTTAAATTCATTTCTTCACTGATTACATCTGAAAACACAGCATTGTCTCTTTTATACCAATCCTTTTAATTACTATAGTCCACAGTTTTTTATTTCTGTGTTATTTAGATTGATTTGAACAACTAAAATTTTTACACCTCTAAAAATGCAGATCAAGATTCTATGCCAAATCAAGCACTTTATTCAGTGTTAGAACATTTTCACTTCAGAAATAACTGAGCTTTACATTATATACATTTGCTCATTATTTTAACTGTAAATTACAAAGCTGTAGTAAGACTATGACGAGCTATTAGAATAGGTAGAATTTTTTCAGTACTCATGTTTTCTTGTTCTCAGGGTAGGTTAACTATATATTACTTACAGTAGTTTTAGTAAAAATATTTTATTATTAAAGGTGGAAGTGTCTTCCATTTTTTATTCCTAATGAATTACTTTGTTTTCTTTTTTAATGTTGGAAGTTAAAGAGCGTTGTATGAGAAACTTCTAAAATATATCTTTGTTAGGAAGGCAGTCTTTCCCTGACAGACTTCTTTTTGTTGAGCCATAGAGCTGCCGTTGCAGCAGTAAGTGCCAGGTGGGCTGATCATTCATCCCTAACACCATCACCAGCCCCTCTTCTCTTTGAAATGTTCTTTACCCAAGTTGAAATCTTCCTGTATATCATGCTTCACATTCTGAAAGAAATTTCGTAATCCAGATGTTGAGAATATCCATGCTTGGCCATGGAGGAGAAAATATTCCTCCAAAACAGTGTGCCAAATCAAAAGAAAAAGGCAATGTAAATAGCTACGAATATTTGACAGTTACATAGATTTTCCATGGAATGCATCTTAAATAAAACAAGATAAAATGGAATTAGCATGGAGTATGGAAATATTTTAGAAGAGTGTGTTTCTGTATAACGCTAACTCATAGTTCAGGGCACATTGCATTCCATATGACTCAGAGAATCAAACTGTGAAAAATAAATGTTTTATTTTGCTCATTATGTTATTTGCCTTGTCAAAGAAAATAAAATTCTAAATACATATGAGGTTGGGTTTTTTTAGTTTTCATGTTCTTTGCTTATGCAACTTAAAACACGCTGTGGTTCTTTACCGTATAAATATCAATACTAACTTTAAGGCAATAAAAATAGTTTCACTTAATTCCAAAAATGTCTACATCAAGTGTAGTGCATGTCTAACACGCTGCATCTCCTTACAGGAATGCATGCATATAAGCACAGATAAACTGCACCATTGCGTTCTGTCCATCCGGCGTAGAGAGCTGCTTTCACAGTGAGCCAGCAGGCACTTCGTGGTAAATTTCTGAAGTTTTCATGCAGCACATGGGGCAGGAACTCTGACTGAAGCATTGGCTCCAGTTATGAATCCAAGATCAATTCTGATGCTTTTTTTATGTAGCTTGCCTTCAGTGTTCGTCTATTTTTGTGTATTTTAGCTCTGCCTGAACTTGCAGGTACGCTGTTTTGTAGCTGACTGTCATACACTGGGTGTCTCAAGTACAGAATGGTTTTTTAGGGTTTATTTCATTCTGACAAATGGAATTTTTCCATAATAAATAAACACCTCTGCATGGTAGGCATTAGATAGCAAAATCCAATACATCTCTTTGCTGTTTTCTGTAGCAGTTAAACTCTATGGCTGGGATAAATGCTTCTATACTCCTGCTGCCTCCTAATCTAGGTAGGGCATCAGATCACTTACCATTAAAGCATTTCTTAATGAAACTCATTTTTTCATCATTTTAATCCCACATAAACTAACTTTATATCCTGACTTAAGAAAAGTCTAATTTTGATAAATGTACCTTCTTTAATTTGCAGAACCCTTCTTGCAACAAAGTATGTATTCCACTTATGTCTTAATTCAACTATTTTTTTTTTTATAAAATACTTCATCAAAAATGTCTTAGGTATTTTAAGTGCTGACTTTCTATGCCACTTTTATTTGGAAATACCATCTATCTTCTGTCTGATTTACCATTTAGTATATAGGTAGTATTTATTCTTTTGATTGACACTGTGATTTAGAAGACAAAACCTGGCCTAAATTTTGTGGATAAAAGTGAATTACTGGTTAGGTAGCATTTCAGCTTTTGTTTTAAAATATTCTCACATATATGTCTCAGTGTTTGAAAATGCAAAATAGTATACTTGCATAATATTTGGATTTTCTTATACTTATTGGGTCACAGTATATTAAAGTACTTAATCTCATTTTTTTCATACTTTCTTAATAAATGGGTAATTTAATTTAAGTATCAAACTAACTTAGGCTTTCTTTAAGAAGTATGTAAAAGGGCAAACCAAAACTTTCAGTTACTTTTTAAAAACACCTGTGCAAATTAAATATGTTGTCACAATTTTGGGAATAATAAAATGTCTCTGACCACTCATGTTAATAGTTGCAAGTGATTAATAATTTTTCAAAGCTGTAATATAACAGCAAGAAAAATAACAATGTATTTTTGTACAAATAGCAATTTTCGTAGACTTTCTTCAAAATTTTGTCATTTTAATTTTATCTAGGGTTACATAAAAAAAGGGGGAAAATCAATTTAATATGTTCCTGAGAAAAATTGTATTGGTGTGAAAGGTGAAAATTGGCTAGTGAGAATTTTAATATAGGGAAAGTTGCACAATGCTAGGAATCAGTGGCAAGAAGGTTTTCTCAACATCCTGCTTGGGAAAATGCAGTTTTTAAAGTAGGTCTTTCTAAGTTACTGTGAGGGAATGCTTGGAATTTTGTCTTTCTACTGAAAAGGATTGGTTTTCCCTTGATTGTCATCAGTTTGCTAGGTTGTCCTGCTATTTAAGCTATTAAAGACTGGTGTGCTGCTTGGTCTCAGGTGATCCATAAAAAGGAATGAAGCCTTGGGAAGGTAAACCATCACCAGACTGGCTCGGTGTATCAGCCTTCCATGACGGAAGCTCTTTGTTGAGAATTGTTGGCAATTCCAGCAGTTTCCAACCGAAGATAAGAGCCAGCGTTCTCAGATAATGCCCTCGATCACACACCTGATGACAGACTCCTGCATGCAAGTTTTTTCAGGTGCTATGTTTGCTCAGTAATCCTTCAGTGCCAATCTTTTCTAAATGGTGAGCAGGTCCCGTCAGTAATGGACATCAGCCATTAGGCTTGTAATATTTGTCATAGATCAGGTTACAGCTTTGTTACTGCAGTGTGATGAATGGATGCTGTTATGCTCAAAGAAAATAAGTGCTATAAATTTAGCAGCCACTACTAAATGAGTTGTTACTTTAGGGGCCTGATTCGCATCCTTCTGAAGTCAGTGGAAACTATTCTGTTGGCTAAAGCCTTTATATCAGGCCTTAAATTTTCTTTCGCTTTTAAGGAACACAACGCAGGGCTGCCATTAAAATAAAGTTCCTCCTTCCTTACTATGTGCAAGTTTACACCTAAACAGTAATTGTAGTGGAACTCTTACTTTATCTATGTCTTAATGTTGATTTTCTATGTAAATGTTTTGATTAAATGCAGAGGCATAAACAGAGCTGACCACAGAATTTGACAATCACTTGTGAGCTAATCAGGAATGAGAGTGAAGGGTTCAAAAATTCATACAGTATTTCTTAAAGATTTTTTTTTTCAGGATCCCAGTAATTCCTCCAACATATTTTGAAGTCTGTGCTCTGATTTTATGCTTTCTTTGCTTGTCAGCATTATTCTGGAAGCTACTGTGAATGAAGATGGAGTCAAAAAATTATCAGGGACCATAGAATCTCTCTGTGGCCAAAGTCTGAATTGTGTTTTATGCTTTTTGCAAATTTTTAGGGAAGTTCAGATAGTACCGAAAGAATTTCTAATTTATTAAAATAATTCCTGCTGACATAAAGATGATGAATTTCCTTTTTATATTCCAGGATATAGTAATATAGGTATACCTACTATATATGAAAAGTAAGGCACTGTTTTAAGGTGTAGGCCATACAAGTGTTACTCTTTGTTACCAGCCTTGAGTGGACAACAGTTAAAGCTGTGTAGGGGCTACTAAAATATTGCTTCTCCCCACATCCATGAAAATTCTGTGTAACTGCTTAGTTGCTAGCCAGAATGTTTGCTATAGTAACTCCAATTTCAAATGACCTAATAGATATCTTGCTTCTGGGAGATGGACTATCATCTTACCATAAGATATATGGTAGTATGTGCTGCTTCAATGTTTATGCTTATTTTTAACTTATAACTGATCCCCTCAAGTTCAACCTGTAATTCCTCTACAGACCTCATTTTCATACTCTAGCTAGTGGCAGTATTATGTAAATATTTACTCCTTCCCATTGCTTTGTAGATGTTAGTGCCCTCCTTTGTGCTACCAGTGAGATGACCCAAAGCAGACATAAAAAGGAAAACGAGTATACGTGTGCAGAAAAAATGTAGGAAGAAAAGGGTCAGTAGTAGAAATACACTGAAACTTGTATAGCTTGGTGTGTTAAAGCTGAGAGACTTCCTACATGAAATGCATTATTGGAGGATATTTGATGCAGAAGGGGTCTGGAGAACTGTGTCAGTAAGAGGAGCAAAAAGAGAAGGAAATAATTCCGTACCAAAAGATGACACAAATATATTCTTGTTGCTTTATGTAAGCAATAGTATTTGGTTTTCAGCAGAGAGCAAATTTGAATGCAAACTACTTACTGTGTGCAGATCCTGGTTCTTATTGCTTAGACTATACAAATGCTCAAAAACTCTATTTTTTAAAAAAAAAGTAAATCCAGGATCTTTGAGCAGTATAATATGCCGCTGCTTGCCTGCTCCTCAGAACCTCCTTTGATTCCTTCTGTGCCAGGTAAGTAATTTCATTCAAAATGAAGCTCACATTGCCTTCCAGAGCAGAGCATGTAAATTTGCCTCTGTCCTGCTGGGTGATCATTATATATAGTCTACAGTGCCGTAGGCTCTATATAAACAGTTCACCTTTTGCACATTCATTAGTGACCTGCAAATTTACGGATTGTTTACCAAGTTCTTTTGCTCTAACTTGCTAAGGTTTTTCTGGCATATTACCTAACTCTGTGTTTAAGACAACATATTAAATTACACACTTCTTAATTTTACAATTTCCCTAAGTTTTAAGATATCTAGCAAGAGAAGCAGAATTTAGACACCTCTAATTCTGTCATGTAAATCATATGCATGATGTGGTAATAGATGTCTAACTGGCATTTCTACAAGTTTACACGGCAATTGTATAAAATTTTAATTCAGAGAAAACTGTAGATAGTTTCTAAAATATATGGGTTAGTCACAATCTATTATTCTGTTTTTCTTAATTTATTTAATTGCAGTTTCTTTTAATTGGTGAAATCTCAACAGAGTTTTCATTATTGTAGAAAATGTTCCAGATAGCAATGGTGAAATGTGAGGATGCCTGATAGCATTCCAACTAGCTTTGGATGTCTACATTTCCTACCTTAACTGATGCATGACCAAAGCTTCTGCCTCTGTGATTCATATGAGACCACTTTATAAACACCTGTGAATAGACATTCTCTCACAGGAAGAAGTTAATTAAAAAGTGCTTATATATGTGTAACTATAACAGAATAACATCCAAATGACACTGCTTGCCCATCACTGAAAAATAGCTAAACTAAGAATTCTGTTAGCCCTCAGGCTTTGCTACTGACTTCATATGTTTGCTTGACAGTATTTCATCAGAAAAGAAACTAAACTAAGCACCTATTTGTGTTTAGCAGAACTTTGTAATAACCCTTAAAAGTGTGGGACAAAATCTGCTTTGTCCTTAGAGCCAACCACAAAGCTTGCTTAGCAGCCTACAGAGATCATCCTCCTACCCAGAGGACACTTAAACAACAAAGCTGGCCAGAGAGCTGCAGAGAGGAAGACACGGTCAGAGCACCACCGTGTGTGTCCATAGGTCTCCAGAAAGTCCTGCCAGGACAGACCCTGGGACAAAGGGCAATGTTTTGCAACTTAAGAGTGTGGGCAAGGCACCATGACTGGAAACTGAAAGAAGAAGGGCTACTGTAAAGCTATGGTATGAATTGCTTATGAATAAAGCTGCTAATAAAACCAGTCCTGCCCAAATACTTTTCACTTAAACCACAAAATCTGTACCAGTAGTTCTAGAGCTCTAAAAACTAATGCATGGTTCCATGAACAAATGATAAGCTACTATTTTTCCAAATTGTGATTATTCTTTCAGTTGAGAAAAACAGAAATAACACAAATTAAACTGCTCTTTTTGGACCATACCAGGAAGCTTGTATTTGAGACTGATGAGACAAAAAAAAAAAAAAGCCGTGTCCAGGTAAAGATATTATCACCTAAGCCTAGAGTTCTTATTGTAAGAAATGCAGTTGCCAGGTGGAGACAACTGGTAGGCTCAATCAATCAACTTCTAAGTGTTTTCCTGATCATGCCTAAAACACACCCATATGATTGGGCTCCTCATAAAGTACGGTTCTGTCTGCTACCTTGTTTTTCAGAAATAATAGCCTCTGAAAAATATTTTCCTTTATACAATGGCTTAAACGGCATGACCAGGAACTCAAGATTCTTACTCCTTCTGAACACAGGGGAATCCAGACCATTAGGTCCCACTTGCTGGAGTATGGTCTAACCACCACTTTAAAGCCAATAAGAGGTGGGAAATTAAAGCTTCTGTAGTTGCAGCCAAGTGGCTGCTCTGCAGACTATATCTGAGTCTTGCAGTAGCCCGTGCTGGGAAGTGTATTCTTTGCAGCACCATCTCTGCTCTTGAAATGCAGTTCTCCCCTGCTTGTGGGAAGTATCTCTGTTGGCTTGACCCTCTGGAGTTTCATCCACTGTTTATCACACAGCATAGCAACACATCAGGTACCAGGGGTTACACAGCATCCTGAACAAGACTGAGTCCTCACTTCTCTGTCTACCACCAAACTCCCTGGGAGGAAGCCTGGTCCAACCACACTACCCTGTTTATACTTCTATTTGTGTTTTATTATTGAAAAAAAGGACTTCAGACATGTCTGGTAAGAGTGTGATCATGAGTGGCTAGAGTGCTCACTGTAAAAGCATTCCGTTTATGGGGGAAAAAAAATATAAAAAACATTGAACATTTATTTATTTGTTTATTTATGCATTTTTCACTGGAAGCTAATCACAGTTTTTTTCCAAAAATATTTTGTTCTGAGTTTTATTTATTTAGACGTAGAGTTTTGTTAGGCATCTAGATTTTGAACCAGGTACTTAACTTAGACCATGTATTGGCAGGGATGATGATACCAGTTACAGAGGGATAACTGGAATTTTACCCTAAGACTACTGAAAAAAAAAAGATATTGATGTTTCCTGTGGAAAGGGGAGTTATGCACAAAAGTGAAATTCTGGGAGCTGGTAAAAAATGAGGACTGAGGACCAGCTTCACATAAAAGCCGATGCAATATTTATAAAAATTTCATTCCATTATTAACTACTCTAAAGCACTATTTTTATTCATAATTAAATAGACACTTTTTAAATAAATGCAGCTAATATTGTTCTTCCTGATCTTGTTCTGTAATGTCACTATGTTGCCATGGTGACATTCCTCCCACTGAAGAAATGCCTATTTTACTGTGAAGAGATCAACTATCATCGCTTACAGAGTTATGAACTGCACGTTCTTCTGATTAGTCATTCTTAAGACAGGGTGCTCTGAACAGACACCAAAAGGATATTCAATAGATACAGCTTTTCCTTCACATTCCTTCTAAAATCCAAGAAAAAAATATTCTTTAAATATTCCTCGTAGTCTAGGAGTATATCACTGTAAATCTCACAGACTTCAACAACTGGAATTGAAAGAGTCCTGAGGTCACACCTGAAACAGAATTTTAGGGAGTAACATATTACATTACAAAATGAGTCACAAGGCCAGCTGTGTTTATATATATTGTGCAATTAAAAGTTGGTGATCATTCTCCTGATAACAATGGGGTATGCTGTACTCTGAATTCACTAGTCACATGGGCAAAAATCCACTGTTTGGCCATTATCCAAAAATGACAATGACAAGTACATAAGCAAGTGGTGATTTGTCTTGCTCAGTCTGTGGAAGATTCTTTTTCTTTTTTTGCATTCTGTTTTTTACAAAGTAATACAAATGTTGGGCAATAATCAAGCATAGAGAGCTGACTGTAGTAATATAGCACTGATGGACTGGAAACCAGATGGTCTGTCAGATAATGAAGTATTATCTGGCAAGGGATTGTTCCTGAAAGCCAACATCCTCACCTATTTAGCACTCTGGAATGTCGATGTATCGGTTACCGCATTCATGAGGTGGTATGTGTTGTACTTTAGAAGCCATCCCTAGAAGAGGCTTTTTAATTCAAAATTACTGCCTGATGAGAGGGCAGAGGTGCCATTATTCTAGCACAGCTGGAGGAGTATAATACCCAGCAAGATGTAAACCACACATCAAAACTCAAGTTAAAGAGGAAAACATAATAGACTACATCCTGATTTCTGTCTAACCAAAGCCATGGATGCTTTAAACCAGCTCTGCCACCAGAAGAAGAAGTGGTGTATTCTGTGTGCCCAGAGTTGTGTGTTCCTGCTTTTGTGCCACACTCACCTTTGTGCCAGCACATGCCCTTCTGCACCTGGTCTGCAGTCTTGGATGTTGGAGAAATGATTGGGTTAATATTAACCCGGCCACTTAAAAAGAAATGTGTTGGCAATCCTGAAGTGTTCCCCCTGGCTAGGTCATCATGTCACACACAGATCTTTTGCCAGCAGAACGGACAGGCTATTGTGGGGGCAGGACAGAGCAAATGGGAAAAGAAAATGAGGGAGATAGGATTATTTCTTCTTCACATCAGTACTGGTTTATCCCAATTGTGTATGAAACTGGAATTCAAGCATAGCCAGAACTGTTGGAGTTAAATATGGTAGATTTCAGTTGTTGTAGCTGCCATCTGGGAAGACAGAGCAGAGAACACAAAAGGCAAGGGCAGCTGGCTGGAGGGCTGGTGGGGGCAGTGCCCAGGGTTTGGAGATACTCCCTGGACACCAAAATGTCTCACTGTGGCTGTGATTATAGCATAAAGTGGAGTGCAAAATGAAGAAAAGCAACATGAACTAGATGAAATGGTTGATTTAAAAGATGGCAGAGAACTGGTAAGTCTGTTATCAGTAAGACTATAGCTTACAACTTTGGCTTTAATCCACAAGCTATTTTCACTACCTTCATGATTGCTAAATTGAAAACCAGCTGAAAGTGTGTTATTAGCTCTTTAACTTTAATATTTTCATAAACCATTTTCTGTCATCAAAACTAGGAAGTCCTTTTTCATGTAAGGAAGAAAAGTGGTACACGTTACTACTGAATAGGAAGAAAATAGTTATCATATAATCTCTTGAGATACGCAATAAATGATAGCTATTCTTTAGGAGTATAAACATTCTCCCATCATTGTTGGCATTATTCATTTATAACAGCTAGAAAATAATTTACCTAGATAACATAAATCAGATAAAAGGGCTTCACCTTCCATGATTTTAGTGCTATAATATTCAATACTGATTATAGAAATAGTTTCTTGAAAAAGTCTGTCTCAATCAGCAAACCAATATACCAAATGGAGCTTCAAATGACCTAAATTGGATTTGTGGAGTCATGGCCCAGTTATCTTTGCAGGGTGACTTTTATGGCAGTAAGGTGAATTTTCTGCCTGCCAGGCAGATGAAAGAATTCAGAATATCCCTGAAGTGAAACTAATACTTTCACACACTTTAAATATGCATACTGAAATATTATCAGTTAAAGTCTCTGTTTTTCTCAAGCTTGGTTTGGGAATTCTTCAAAGCCATCACAATCTCCAGAATGAAATGTATAATTCGTCCCAGGCCTATCCCTTTAGAATCAGTATTGTGTTTTATTCCCTGTGAACACTTAATGAAGTTGGTAATTTTTTCAATAGACACAAGAACTGGTGGGGCAGAAAGTGAGAACAGATTATTGTTTTAGAATTGCACCCAATTTCATGGTCACTGTGCAACTAAAGGCATTTTCATGTGGCCAAATACAAACTAAATCGAGTGGATATAAAAATTGAGATTATACTTTCTATATCAACAATGCAGACAACATTGTCTTAGGAAGCAGTAACACTGAAAAAATTAACTGTTAAAGAGAGTTACGTAACATGAACTCATAGAACTGTACCATGGCAAAAAGGATCATGCACTCCTAGAGCATATGCAACCAAGGCATAGTAAGCAAGTACACAATTTTGCCTTTCTATATAAATTTGGTAACACAACTGATAAAATACTAAATTAAATCAACACGTTCAAAAAAAATATTGAGGAAATAGGAAGAGGTTTGAGAAGACCACAAAACTGTACCAGGAGGAAGATTAATCTTGTGTCATAAAAATTGAGGGGCTAAGTTTTTCTGGTTTTGAAAGAGAATATTGAAAAGTTACTTGATTGCTGTGGATAGATATATTTTTCGCCTACAGACAAAGTTTTCTGGCACCTAGGAGCTCATGGATGTTCAGCTATGTTCACCACAGCCAGTACCTGGAATCTGATGTTAAGCAAGTGCAGCCTTCAAACACAGCTTTCTCTGGATGTAGAGAAACACGCAACAATCATCTGCAGGACTTCTGCTGGAGGGCAGAAGACTACTTAAGTCTTTACAAATATTATTTAATGCAGTTTCTAGGTGAAAACTTGTATGAGTAAATGATGTATCCTAAGGGGTCCCTTCTGAGTTTGCAGTCTAGTCTCGTAACTCATCCCCTGTCTTGTATTAAGCTTTGAGAACAGGAAATCTTGCACTGCCCTGAACCTACCATAACACTTGGACGTTTGCATTACAGTAATGACTGTACTTACATCATGCTTCAGAGCTTCAGCAAGTCACTGTCAGGGATCAAGAGGGATTATTTTTTCTTAATGCACAATTGACTAGAAGCATGATAGAGAGGGTTTTTTTCCTTCCTTTTAAGCATGATTGGATACAGATGAAGATGTGATAGCATGGATTAGTCTTTTGACATAAAAAGGAAATCCATTTGGGTAGAGGGGGATTGGTTTATGGTTGGAGGCTCAGAGTCTTACCTATTTACAGTTTGGGGGAAAGGAAGGAATTTCTGCCTCAGTCTGGTAGGGAATATCATAGGTTTCCTGTTCCAGGCATCGTCTCTGGCTCTTTCTGGTTCTTTTCTGCATTCCACCTAGACTGCTGCTCATATTCCCTGTCTTCAAGACCAGTGTTGTGTTTAATCTGTATGAGAACAAATACAGCAAAGTGAAAGGGATTTTTATCCCTATTGAGCATACCTTCAATCACCCTGGAAAGAATTTCAAACCAAAAATGCTCCTGTTACACATCCATCACAGGTATAACATTTTAGCTTCTTCTGCTCTTGTCCTGTCATCTCCCCATTCCCTCCTTCCTTCCTTCCTTCCTTCCTTCCTTCCTTCCTTCCTTCCTTCCTTCCTTCCTCCCTCCCTCCCTCCTTCCCTTCCTCTGTATCTTTTCTATAATTCTTAAGAATTTAGCATTTCATTCAGATTAGGAATTAGGCTGAGATATAGATGATATTTTACTTTGCCAGTCCAAGCACATACAACACGAACTGCTCAGTCACTCAGCAAGTAACAAAACAAATAGAGTTTACTCCTCTGGTGATTTAATCAGTGATGTGTTACACTACTGGAAAGAAACCTGATGTTAGGATTTTCTTTTTGGTTGGTTGGTTGGGGTTTTTTTGTTGTTTTGCAAGCAAAGTTTTGGATCAAGTCCAGGCAATTGTAACATACTGATTTTATCCTAACCAGTTGGCACAAGTACTTCAGGATCTGGGGAGTAAGAAACTATTTCATCCAGAACATTCATTCTCGCAGGCCTTTTGCTGTAACAAGTAATAGTTTTGTTCTATCTTTTTAAAATGAATAACTGAAACTTAGATTATATTATAACTAAATTTTAAAATATTTTTAACAAAAAAGTTGACTGTGCACAAATGGCAGATGTATGATACTGCTCCACTTTTTTAATCTCGATTTTTACCTGAAAAGATAAGAATTAATGATACACTGTGCCTGGTCCTTTGTTGCAAGACTCTTTTGCTCAGCTCCTCTTCAACTACTCAGGCCTATGCTTTGTTTGCAGTTCTCAACATTTTCAGTGACTAGGCCAGTTTCACATTGCATCAGTTCACCCACTTCCAAGAAAATGTTTCCAAAGGCTGTGTGTGTACTTCTGAAAACATGAAGACTGAGGCACCAGTGTTTTCTTTAATAACTGATGAAAATAAAATGTTAGTGATTAGAATCTGTGTGGTTTTACTTGATTTGGACATATCCCACAGTAGATTAAAAAAAAAAAAAGAAAGAAAAAAGATCATCCATTACCAATGGGTAATTTCCTGGACACCAAAATGTACAACGTCCAAGAAAATTCTGCAGCTCCTCACAATTCTCTGTGTGTGGAACTGTGCACAGCTACAGATGTTTCCACTGCCACAGAATTCACTAAAAACTGCCAGGGAATTTGGCCCAGATGTGCTATAGAATTACAATGACCCTGGTAATAGTGAAACTTTAAGCAGCAAACACCAGATGTCCAGTAAAATGGTTAAAAATGAGATCCAAAGCTTTTTTTTACCACATCATCACAAACAGATATGGAGTGAATAAGATGAAAATCTAAAGTGGTACTTCATTATTTGTCATCTCTAAGATGATTCTATGTGCTTGACTTGCTGTGATATAGTGCCACTTGAATATAATGTCTCGTAGGAAAGCTGCATTCCCAGGGGCTTAAATAACTTTGAAAAATGAATTAATTAGACAGGTATATACATTAAACTTAATGCAAGGTTGTATTTTTCTCCTTAGCTCCTTTCTCTACTCATTTTGCTTGAAAAGTGGTTGTGGCTGTGTGTGTGCTGTGCTGCTGCCTTATGACAGCTTGCCTGCAGCCAGGATAAATGAGCTGCTGCTAGTGCCAGCTAATGTAGTTCTGCTCTAGCTCAAATGGTAGCAGACTCGAGCTGCAGTACCAGGGCTCCATGCACTGCCTTATTCTGTCTCTGTATACATGGTAAATGTACTTTTCCTTCTAAGTACAAGTATTCGTTACATTATGAGGCACTGCTTTATACTTTGTGGTTTCTAAGGGGTCCGTGTAGGGCAGACCCTGGAGACGATGGAAAGTATTGCATTTCTCTTTCCACTCTATTGATTATTTATGATTTTTTATGTCCCCAAGTGTAAGTTTTAGACATTCATTATCAGAACATACTTTAGCCATTTTTTAAGTGTCTCTAAACTAAAAAAAAATTTCTGTTATGAACCCTGAAGGAAAATGTACAATTCATTAAATTCTGGTTGTGTTTGTTATAGGACAGTAGACATATATCAGTATTCATAAATTAGATTCACTGTTTTTGCTTAGAGCCTGAATTTAGCACTACTCTGCTCTGTTCTGTCTCTGGAAAACAAATGGTACCAAGATTTTTAACTTGGAACTGGGGTTATAACCTTCATAGGTTAAAAAAAGCAGAATAATATAAAGGGAGAACACAGATACAAAAAGGTCTTGGATGCTTAGAGAAAAAATCAAGGAATATATAGTCTTTGAAAGAAAACTATGTCTCCCGAAGTCTCTTAAAACTTCCTTGCAAAAGATGTGGTATAAGTTCTATTAAAATCAAGAGGGCTACTTTGACTTCAGTGAGAGGTGAATCACTGGAGAACTGTTCATAGCTCTGTTACTCACTATTACATGAGAAAGGGTAAAAATTTGTTTACTAAAACGTATGTTCTATCCTGGAGGAAAAACTCGTCGTAAACAAACCAGTGCATCATGACAGAATAAAAGTTAAGAAAAACTACAGCTTTCAGAAATGCTACTGCTTAGCAATTTATGAGTTCTCCAATTTTTTATTTATGCAGCTTTTTAGATAATCTTCAGCTGGCCTCAGGTGATATCCTTGTCTGAATGTTTGTGACCCAAAAGGAGAACACAAGGCTGTTGACAACACTGCTGAGTTCTGCAGGGTTTTTTGCTGTGTTGCCAGTTTTAGATAGTTTCAGTACAAAATAATAAATTGTGTAGTTCTTCTTGAACTGCAGACACACATTTTATTAAAAACTCACTGACATTCATGGACTTTTCAGCATTTTTACTTTATAGCAAAACAGAACCCACAGAAGAACCTACTGGGTTGTGTATCAGTGCTGATCAAGTTGGATGCTTTTTTTTTGAAGCATTACCTGCGGATGCCTGACACTTCAAACAAATCTACCATGTGTTCCTTCAAGATCTGCTACAATTAGAACCCAAATCATTGCACTTGGAGCTCTCTGCCCATCCTTGCCTTGCAAAACTGCTTGTAGCACAGACTTTCTTGTCTTCCACAGCTGTTTGCAAGGAAGCAGCCTGTTACCCCAGTTAAGACAACATAAATGTGTTCTTACATCCTTGCTGTCTGTACTGTCCACAGATAAAGTTTTCACATGTCTCTAAACCAACTCTGTAATACCAGGCAGTCATTGAGTTGTGTCTTGTGTTGTTTATATCGACTTAGTAATGCTCTCTGATGGTGGTGAAGAGGGAAGTAGTGTGGTTGCAAATTGCAGTTAAACTTAGATGTGAGATCATGGCAAACACTGCTGCTGTAGAGGTATAATGGTAATCTCTGGCTAATCTGGTTGAATTCTAGATCCAGCACAGAGCTGGTTACCAAGCAAGCCTCATGGCATGTTTGTGAATCACAAAGGAAAAAAGATTCTCTTTTGGAAACTCAGAGAAAATTAGAGATCTAGAAGAAAAGCAAATTTGATCAAAAATTACTTGCTTTTTGACATGTTGATGGTTATAAAGGTACTTTTATTTTAAGTCACAAAATGCAGGAAGTTTTGAAACAAAAAAATTCATGCTGTAGACTGTAAAATAGCACATGTTGTATTTACCTCAATTGCTATATGAAATGATTTGTTCATTTTTTCAAAGTAAAATACCTTTTATGCTTTTAGAAGTAACTTAGGAGGGTGGGTTCATTTGTTTTGTTTATTCAATGCCCAAGTGGCAAACTTTCTTTTCTGCAGAAGAATTCAAGTTGTGAAGAGTGCTGGATCAGAAGAATATATTGAGAAAAAGAAAACATTTCAAAAGAGATGTTCAGGTTAAACCTGCTGAGGCAGGTCTGCTGTGCAAAGAACACATTGCTAGCTTTTTTAAAAAATAAATAATCCAGTACAAACTGCCACATCACCAAGAAACAGACTCCATTACTTTTTAAGAAAAAACCTGTCAGGTTTCTTTACAGATGTCTGTGTAGATGAGGACACTGTTGGCAGGTGAGACAAGACTGAGTAGATCACTGAATAATAAAAAGCAGTAATAATAACAATTAGGATAATTAGCGATTAACAATATTTAGGATAGCACCTTCTACACTATTCTTCACACATCTGCCTTACCTGTTGATCTGAGCTCAAAAAGTATTTACATAACTGTGCACCACAATCTTGTAGCAGGATTTTCATCATAAAGGTATATCCCTGGTGCAAATCCTTGAAAAATCTGTTTCTAATAGTTTAACAGTCCAAGTTTGTTTGGAATCCTTTGGTAAATCTTTGGTAAATCTTCTTAATTTCTCAGTCGTTTAACCTTACCTTCCTTGTCCATTTTCTCTTAGATTAACTTGGAGTCAGGGTTAGTCACCTCACAAAGTAAACACATGACATCATAGTGCTTTATGTTGTAAATTGCACAAAAAGGACAAGCAAAATGTCATCCTAGGTTGGGACTATCATAGTACTGAAGGTAGAATCTGTTTGAAAACATTGCTGCATCTTGACTGAAAAGGGACTCTTCATGTTTAAAATATATTGTGATTTGAAAAAAAAAGAAATTAAGTTTGCATTAACTGTGAACACTTTTTGTTCTTAGATGGGAGCAACACTGAGGAAAATGTATTAATCCCTATGGTATTTTTAGGACATATTAGGTGCATGAGGAGTAGGAGGTATCCTTTTGGGCATTGCTCCTTCATCCATGACTGTCAGTGTGTAATGTAGGTCTTCATATGACAGAGTTTTCTTAAGCAGTGTAGTCTGGACTGGGATGAGTGTCTGGAACGAGGGGCTGGAGCTGGGTTGCACACCTGGGCCCTCACTGTATCACGCGGGCACTGCACAATGGCCCTCCAAAGGTGAAGGAAAAGATCTATGACACTGTACCTAGGGACAGTAGCTGTAACTGTAGGAAATTTGTGCTTTTCAAGGAATTCTTTTCTTGCTCCCAAGTGCTTAAAACTTTTCTGATAACTTTCATATAACACCATCCGTATTTGATGACAAACACAGGTATTTGTCTGTCTTTAGGGAGGTAGCTGCCATTCATACAGGTTTCCTCACACATCTGTGTAGTAATACCTTTCACTCCCATGGTATGTCTAGATGCCACAACTGCCTGCCAGGTGGAAATTCAAGTGCCAGTGTGTGTACAAGTTCATGGTGCTGTTCACTGCCTGAGTAGTGCTACAAATTCTGCACACTTTGATCCCAGTGCATGTAGCACTTTTGCTCTATACTGGTGCAACTATCAACGGTATTGCTGTTACAAAATCAGGCATCTTTCCTTTTTTTCCTGCCACAGGTACTGTAAAGGGAGTAAGAAAAATATGCCAGAGGTCAAGATGCTACGAGATTAAATCAAATTGTTTTGTTCATGTTTGTATATATTTAATGATGCCCTATTCTTTTTAATGCTTAGAAGAGTAGTTGTGAGCTTTTTTGAAAATTAGGAAAATTATGCGTGATTTTTAGTTTCTTAAATGTACTATATAAAACCACTACTGGCCTAGTTTTACTTTAGACTTTGGAAGATGGATGTGTTTATGAATTCAAATAATTGCAGACAAAATTTTGCACCTGCAGTTATGGTTGCCTGCAGTTCAGTTCAGTTTAAGTATCTACATCACTGATTGCATCTGTAAGTTAGAAACATCTAAGTAACCTTAATTACAACCACAAATAATTGCAGGTGCAAAACTCATACAAACACAAAATGATCTCTGAATGTTGGTCTTCAGAATCTCATTGTAAGTTATTCACTGTATCATGAACCTAGATTCCTCTTGGGAGAGTCACTAATCTGTATAATGACACTGAAAGCCTCTTGAATCTCATATTTAACTAGCAGATGGGGAAGAATACATGGCGTCATATAACTCCCCAGGGATTACGCGTGTGGATATTGAAGAGTATAACTTATTCCAATGAAGGCTAACATTAACTTGCAATCAAAAGTTTCCTTCCCGAGCCACATTTTTTCTGATGGAATTAAAACAACTTAATGTTGTATTTTTATGAAGTCACAACCAATTTAAGTAGAACACATTCCCAGGGCAAGCACAGAAATTTTGCTCATCTCATGATTTTTCATTTAATGAATGCGTCATTTTAACACAGAGGAGGGCTGTCAGTCTTTTCCAGAAAACACATCTACTTGTCCTCTCTGTGGTTTTCATTTTTTAGTGTCAGATACAGATTTCTAAGCACATCTTCCAAAACATCTATTTTTTTCCCTCTGGTATCAAAACTAAAAATCATTTTCTTGCATTCTTTAGCTTCAATAGACATAGGTGTGGAGCTACCTTAAAACAGTGACTGCTTCCTGTCGTACCAGTTACGGCAGTACTGTTGGCAAAAGGGGAAAAAAAACCATAAATTCTCTTCTAGTGTTTGAACAACTAAAACTCCTTCTGAACAAATGAAACGTTCTGCCAATCCTGACAATCCAAAATGCAATGAAGAATTTTTCTGTTTCAGAAGCTCTAGGCAAAGCTGTTTTGGCATGTCTGTAGCTTGTTCCTCTTGCAAACAAAGGGGCAGCTAGAGGGAAAGTCTTTGGGGGAAGAAATGCTGTCAGTTGCAAGAAATGAGACATGTAGACCCATTCTACAGCCCAGCTAGTGATTACATGCAGGTAATTTTGTAAGAGCCTAAACCAGCTGCCAGTGATAATAACGCTGCCATTTGCACTGATTTCAACAGGAAATACATCAAACAGACCAGCTTAAGGCTTCTCAGAAGCATGGGCCAAACTAGTATGTCGTTCACTGATGTTGGGGCCAGCCAGAAGGGAAGTGCTCAGAAGGCAGAGGCAGCGGTGGCGGGAGCCCTGCAGAGCAAGTGCTTTGCCGGGCTGGCAGCGGGGAGCAGCAGAGGTGCTGCAGCTGGCAAGGTCCTGCCTCGCTGCCTGCCAGCTCCCACCGCCCTCCCAGGCAGCCCCATTACTCCCTGGAAGCACTGCCAGCCCAGCTTCACAGGCCCCCAGCACTTGCAGAGTAAGTGGCAGAGGTGTGAGCATATCTACATTTTAAATTATCCAATTTAATTTAGTTCAAATTAATCTGTTAGACAAGCAGTACACAGTAATAATATACCACTTAAATAACTAATTATAGTCATCCGTGGGGAAAAAAAATCCAGAACAAGATGTCCTTTTTCCACACGTGGGAAACTGTTGAGGCTATGTTGTGTGTTACAATGCGAGCCTACACCTTTACCTTCTTAGATTATTTTTTCTTAGTTGCTTGGGTATAGCAAAACACACAAAGCATATGAGAAATATGTAAATGATATATAAAAGTAAAAAAGTATAAAAGACCATCATTTGAGTAGAAAGAAATTTTAACAAAGATTCCTTTTTTAACTCTCACTTTTTGCTGCCACAGACACTGGTAAGGAAGGAAAAGGTTTCATCTTTCCATTTCTTGAGGAATTTATATGTAGATGTGTCCTGTAACTCATATAAATTCAGAATGCGGCTTAGAAAGCCAAAAAATTAGCAAGGGTTTTGACCAAGAGATTGAGAGGTGATTAAAACTCATGGAAGAAAGACTCATTTCTCAGTAAGAATAACAGTCACATGGATGATGGATCATAGTAACTTCATAATCTGACCCACATGCAGTAAATACGGTGATGACTGTCATTTTGAATAAGTGAGGTGGATTGATGCTGATTATTAATCCATTTCTTGGCTAGTCTGATTGTTTCTGAGCCAGCTTCTCCACTGTTAGTACTTTCCTGAAGCATCTTAATAGCTTTCACCAACAGCCTCTTCCTTTTTAACCAGTCACTTTTCATACTGTGTGTTGTCCTAACTTATTTGAGAGATTTCTTTCATTAATTGGTTGGCTTCTAGTATTCTTATAGCTGGAGGCTTGGTCTTCTTTTAGCATACAGTATAACAGTGTTACTACAGGCACAGGGTAACATATAATTCTGTTTTACTTGCTGCAAAAAATATTCATGTTTTTCCTTAATTCCCAGGCGTTGCAATGAAAGGTGGGTTTAAAAAAAAAAGTGAAAGATGCTATGAAAATAAGGACCTAGTATTTAGTGCCGGTGTCTAAAACTGCAGATATCTGTATCTGCACAGAATAAACAAAGAAATATAGTTGCATAATAGAAATTCAGAAGTCAGCTTAGCTAACTGTGTAAGTGATAGGTTTATATGGGGTTCCTATAGAGATGTGTATTTAACATTTGCAGTAGGATAATATTCATAACATACTTCACAAGGAAAAAAAAAAAAGCTTTTTGGAGAGCAACAGAGTGTCCAAGCCTGGTTTTCTGTGAATGTGTCCAGCCTTTAATATCTCTTCAAGTATGCCAAACTCTGTGCCAGTTGTCCCAGAATGACACTCAGCCTTGCCTATAGCATACCTCTTAAGCTGGGCAAATGGTTGTAAATGCTGGGATTGAGGGTTGACTATATGTGTGAACTGGTTAGTGGCTTGCAGCTCTCAAAATAAATGGCTAAATAAAAGTCCCTTCTTCTCAGCGGTAGGTACTAATTCGTGCCTGCCTTCACTAAGCACTTGCTTGTTTTTCTGAAACTTCTGGGAATTTAAAATCTTTTAAATATCCAGCTAGGTCAACACAAAGATCACTTCACACTGTAGTTATGTTAAAGTAATATTGTCCTGTGTTCAGTTGTTTATTTTCTGTTAGTAATAAATTCACAACATGCTACATACCATGAAATTGAAAGGTACCTTCTTCCTGATGTAATTCTAAGCAAATCTAATTATATTTAGACATATTTTCTTCCTCTTTTTGAACAACACCCACCTTTTTACCAATCATGTCTTCAAAATTCCTTCCCTTTGTTTAAATAAAACATTTTGTAAAATCTGAAAGTTGTGCGTTTGTTTCATGTAACTGATTTGGTCATGAAAGCCAGGTCTTTTATTTATACTTGGGATAATGCAGAGGTAATGAAAGCAGAATTGGACCTAAGAGGTTTTTTGTTTCAATTATAAAACAATGTGGGTAAGTGCCTTGGGTTTGACAGCAACAGAAGAAAGGGAATATTGTGCTTATGCTTTCAATCAGCTTTATTAGATCCTTAAAGGGAAAATTATGTGAAAGACAGAGGAAGAAAACAACAAGCTAAGCAAGATCGCAATTTCAGTATAATTCGGAGAAAATAACTGATTTAGGTTGGTTGTCTTGCCAGGGTGAATGACTCAAGGCTTCCAAACAAGAAATGGAAAACAGAAGGATAGGGAAAGCCTGAAAGGACAAATTGAGAAGATGTGATTGACTGTAATGTTTCAAAATCAACTGCTGCAAAGATGAGTTTGGGCTCTTGCCCAGAATACAATTGAATGGTGATGTTCGTTTAGACCCTTAATGCTGAAACAAAATAAGTTGTAGCTGTGTTTCTGCTAGAAATTTATTTGTTCTTTCCAGTGTCTCTAGCTAGGGATATGATGTCATGTCCTCTCTCTTCTGTCAGACCCTGCAGTGATAGCTGTTGCTGCTGTTTCATAATTTTTCTGAACACCAGTTTTTTAAAGGAAGGCTTGAGTCCAGGTGATAATATCTCTCAAATGTGAAATGTCAATACAGTTCATTAGCTGACTTGGAAAGATTTCATACTCTCTGAGCAAATAGGCTAACTCAACTGGCCAAGCAAAACGGAAGTATAGGATCGTTGTGTGTGTATGTACTTTTTGCCTGGCAAAGCCATTCAACTTTTTATAACTATCATGCTAGTTTATTTGTTTGTTTTTTTTTTAAATTAAGTAAATAGTTCTTTCTGCAAAGATTGAAATAACTATCTTTAATGAGTAGTTTGTAAAACATTATTTATGACAGTTGGGGCCAGTTGCTTATCCTCCACCTCAGGCACAGGAGGCTCTAAAACTCATCATTCAAAAAATTAGTCAGTTGACAGTAGGCAGTGATGGGATGGGATTGTCTTCTACTTCCTCCTTTCATTTATTCCTTTCATCTCACTGGCTGTGCTTACTAACCTTTTTTCTGTTTCTATTTGAAATCAGGAAGGGAAAAAAACCTCTAAACCACAGCTCATAATTAAATACTGAGCTAGTTCTTACCATGTTTACTGAATTACATATTGCATATATGGATGTATATCCTCAAAGTTTCATGTGTTTTTAGATTTCTAAACTTAATGTGTTCCATAGGAATAGACCTTAACTCCTTCCTGCCTGTTTTCATTAAGAGATGTGCTTCCACAGAGGAAGGAGGAATAAAGCAGTGAAACCCAGTTAAAGATCCCTTCACATTTTAGAGATTCACAGAGCTATGAATATAGTTGCTGGGCTCTGCAGGTTCTCCTGGTTCACAGTAGAGGTTCCTCCGGCAGAAAATCTTCAGTGTCAGCCTTACAGTTGCAATAAGCAGATCAGCCTGACATCACATGCAGATATCTTTGCACACGTATCTTTGCTGCAGGGTGGCTGACCTGATAAAGAAGGCTTTAAGCCAAGAGCCCTGAAGGAGGGGAGAGTTACCACAGCTCTGAGGGAGCAATGGAGAGGTTGCCAAGCAAAGCGCCGGGGGTGATGTGAACCACAAGGAACACAAGATGAATAAAACAGGGCTCAAGTGGGGTCGCCTCAAGCATTTGCATGTGAGTGAGGAAGTGTCTCCGAGGAGCCTGCACACCAGGGCACACAACGTGGGACATAAACGTGAGGAACTGGAGATCTGTATGCAGCTGCGGGGGTAGGATCTCATCAGGATCCCAGAGATGCGGTGAATGGACTCAGTGCTGCTGTGGAGGGACACAGACTTTAGGAAGGACTGGCCAGGAAGACAAGGAGAGAGCAACTGGAATTCATGGAGCTCTGCCTGAGGTTGAATGATGAGAGTTTATGGGTAAGGATTAAAGACCAGACCAATAGTGGTGACATGGTAGTAGGCATCTACTATGGGCTGCCTGACTTGGAAGAACAAGCAGATTGTGGAGAGGCCCTATAGAGACAGCCAGGAGCAGACTGATATTTGCAGACCCTGATCCTCGATGGGGACTTCCAACTACCTTGATATCTCCTGGAGGGACAGCATTGCAGGGCATAAGCAATCCAGCAGCATTAATGATGACTTCTTGACGCAAGTGAAAGAGTCAATGAGAAGTGTTCCACTGGAGCTCTAACACACAAATGAAGAAGGCTTCACTGGGGTGAAGGTTGAAGTGAGCCTTGATTGTTGTGACCATGAGATGGTGGAGTTCAGATCCTGAGAAGAGGGAGCAGGGCAAAAAGCAAGTTCACAGCCCTAGACTTCAGGAGAACAGATTGTGGCTTATTCAGGGGTCTGCTTGGAAAAGTCCCATGATAAAGGGCTCTGGAGAGAAGAGGGGTCCAGGGAACCTGCATAATATTCAAGGATCGCCTCCACGGAAATCCATGCCAGCATGCAGAAAGTCAGGCAAATATCCCAAGAGGCATGTGTGGTTGAGCAAGGAGCTCCTGGCAAAACTCAAACATTAAAAAAAAGCATACAGGAGGTGGAAGCAGGGACAGGTAACATGAGAGGAGTGCAGAGACAGCTTGAGGTTGCAGAGACTTGGTTAGGAAAGTCAAAGCCTACTTGGAGTTGAGCTTGGTACAAGGTGTCAAAATCTTCTGTAAGTACCTACTGAGGTGGGTTGAAAACGGGCTGAATGGCCAGACCCAGAGGGTGGTGATTAGTGGTACAAAGTCCAGCTGGAGGCCAGTAACTAACAGTGTACCTCAGTGGTCAGTACTAGATCCAACTCTGTTCAACATCTTCCTTAATGTTCTGAATGATGGGGCAGGGCGTACCCCCAGCAAGTTTACTGATTATACAAACGTGGGAGGAGTGGCTGGTATACCAGAGGCTTGTACTGCCAGTCAGGTGGACTTTGACATGCTGGAGAAATGGTCTGACAGGAACCTTATGAAGTTCAATGAAGGAAGTGTGAAGTCCTGTGACTGAGGAAGAATAATCCCATGCACCATTATTATATTGGAGGCCAATCAACTGGAAAGCAGATTTACAGCATGGGACCTGTAGGTCCTCATGGACACCAGGCTGGGCATGAGCTAGCAAGATGGCCTGCAACCAAAGGGACTACTGCTATCCTGGGCTGCTTTAGCAGGGGTGTTGCCAGCAGGTCAAGGAAGGTGTTTACTTCCCCCCTACTCAGCACTGGTTAGACCACAGTTGGAGTGCTGGGTCATTCTGGGTTCATACAGCTGAGTTCATAGACTGCTTGCTTCAGAGTAAGGATTAGCAATATGCCCAATCTGGAGCATTTTACAAGGCCTAAATTATTTTATTTGTGTTGGAGAAGCCTAAGAAGAGAACTCCAGAGAAGCGTCCAAAGAAGGATGGGGAAAATGGTATCGTTTTTGTAGTATTTTAAATTCATGTAGGAAATATGAATTTAGTTGTTTTCTTTTGACATGCAGAGATTAACTATAAGAGAATCTATTGATGTCATGTCTCTTACACATTCTGCAAAAATATTCCAAATAATAGGCTGCTTTAGAAAGGTGAGTCATCACATTCCAACATCATTACCTTTTGACATTTTAAAAAACAAAAATGCTTTGCTTTAAGAAGTAATTTTTTTTGTGTAGACTGAATCCTTTTACAGTCCTGAATAAATGTGTATACATTCTGAAGATGGATAAATTGTAGGATATATTCTTACTGGCTAACAAGGTAACTTATGACCTTCAGTTAAGACAGGGGAGGTTCAAGTTAGATATTGAAAAACTCTTTTTTCACTGTTAGGGTGGTCAGACATTGGAATAGTTTCCCCAGGAAGGTGGTGGAGTCACCATCCCTGGAGGTGTTCAAGAGGCATCTGGGTCTGGCACTGGGTGATGTGGTTTAGTGGTTTAAGGGTAACAATGGTAGTGCTGGGTTGACAGCTGAAATGGAAAGTCTCTTCCAACCTTGATGATTCTATGATTCTTCCTGGGGACTCCGTTAGATCCCTTTCTGAACTCTCACCGTGCGCTATCCTGGTTAGTGTGCAGACCTAGCAGGAAAGAGCTGTGTCTATTTCTACCCCACATGGGGATTTTGAACACCGCTTGTCATTTAAAGCATTCCCAAGACCCAGCATTATGTATCCACATTGACCTTGTAAGCAGAGCTCAGGCTGCCTGCAAATGCCACGTGTGCTGGCATGTAGCAGGCTGTATATGTGTATATATTATATACACACACATACAGTGAAAAGATACTGCCCAAATGTTTTTTTCCAAGATGAAATACATGTGTTCTATTATGGCTCTCTGAAAAGGTAAGTTGTGTTAAAACTAAGTTGCTTAAGAAAAAAAACTGCATACATTTTGAGTCATGTTAAAAACTAAATTTTAAAATATGTCTGACCTAGCACCTGAAGATGAGCAAGCAGTGTTTTTGTATTCAACTTGCTGAAGTCACAGTTTTTTCCAAATCTGTATTTTCTGACTTCAGTTTTTAATATAAACATTGCTGTGCTAAGCAAATTAAAACAATGAAATAATACTTCTTTTTCATTGTCAGGAATGTTCCTCTCCTTTTAAATACTTGTCTACTCAGAAAAAAATGGATTGAATTTTTTACATATTCATTGCTGATTTCTTTGTATCATCTCACCAGCACGTGATATAATTGGTAGCACATTAGTTGTTTAGCAAGTAAGCAGAGAATATCATTATTTGTTTGTACGCCTGGAAATGCTGAAAGGTTAGTTGCTTTACTCAAAAGTGAGAATAGAATTGGCAGTATGGTATTGATATGTTTTTTATCCATACAAAAATACTTTCTTTTTTTTCTTTTATAGGTTACTTGGCTTCTACAAAGGAATACTTCCTCCTATCTTGGCTGAGACACCCAAAAGGGCGGTGAAGGTAAAAACCCCATGCTTCCTCCCTTAAAAATATAAGTAGGGACAGTGGCAGCTGTAAAACATTTTATTTCTCCCCCACTGACTGAGATTAGAATCTTAAACTTATTTGGCATATTAATCCTCTGATTTTTACTAGGAGGAAAGTTTCCTGTTGATAGCACAATAAAAACTGTCCTTGATTAAGAAGTGTAGGATAAGGCTCGTAAATGTTAAGCTAATTTTGACCTGTGTATCAAACGCAACTGAAAAAAAATTGCAATTATTTTGTATTGTCAAAATTAATAAAATCGTTTAAGTTATATTTTAGCCTCATAATTGCCTCTGGTTTAGAAAATTTTTTTACTGAAAATGCCTAGCGACTTGCAAAACAACTAACAGCTTAATAAATTAACACAAGAAGCCATTAAAGAAGCCACTAATAAGTACTTACTCAGTAGGTTTGAAGTGCTGCCCAGAGTTTTCTTGTGCTCCAAAGAGCACTCTGCTCCATACTCTAACATTTTAAGAGATTGAAGTTCGTAATGGATACAACTCCTCATTGTGCAAAGCATTTTACTTCAGCTCTCTTACAGTTGTAGATGCTAGCCTGTCAAAGTGTATTTGCTGTCAAATGCTGATCTGATTTTCATTTATTATCTTTTATTTTGATTTGTAGAACAGGAATTTAGTAACATTCCTAAGCAAAATACTTCAATACATCCATTTTTTCAGTTGAGCCATTCAACCTTTTTAATTAAAACCTAATTATTAAGCACATCATCCTGAAGTTCTAAATCTATCAAAGCAGCCATTGTTTTAACAGCAAATGTTTCTTTGTCTTTTACTTCAGAACTTTGAAGTTTCTGTAGTTGCACCAAACGCGTCTAAAAGCAATTATTATACAGAATGTCTTGATTTTCCTTTCTTTCTTTTTGTTGTTTCTTTCTAAAAAGGCTGCATATGATTCTGGTCCTTAGTCTGCAATTAATCATTCACATTCCAATTCCTTAACAGAGGAATAATATTTGTGTAAAGTGAAGGGATGTGACCTTGTAACAGAATCCTGAAGGAGTTCTGGTAATGTCATCTTGTTTGCACTGGCATTTTAGATGCAAGTGACACAAGTCACTTATCTCAAAATTATTTAATAAAACCAGTAAAACTAAAGTCCTGTGTATTAAGAAAGTGGCGGTGAAGAATAGATGGATGATATTTAGAAGATTCCTAATAACTCGTTTTCTTCATACTGTGATGTTTCCTCTGTCTCTCCATTTAATTTCATTTGAAACAGGATAAAGTAAATCTGACCCTACTTTTTAGATTCCAGCATTTATTTAGTTAAAATATCAACCCAGATTTGACTTCTCCTACCAATTTCAGTCATTCATAAACTTCAAATCACTTTCCTTTATTCAAATTGGTTAAATTGGCTTAAACCCCATGATAGTCAGTATAGTTATGGAATCATAGAAAGATTTTAAGTTGGGAGGGATCTCCGGACCAAAGCAGAGTTGACTTCATGATTAGATCAGGTTGTTCAGATGCCTTGTCTAGTTGAGTTCTGAAATCTTAAAGGATGGAGACTGCAGCCTCTCTGTGCTCCTGCTCCAGTCCTTAATTGCTTTACTATGAAAAATTTTGCCTTCTATCCAGTCCAAATCCTCCTGTTGCAACGTTTGCGTTTTGCTTGTGATGCTTTTGTTGTCAGCCTCTGGACAAGTCTGGCTCTCTTCTGTGTAAACTTTGGATGGTGGAAGACAGATCACCTCAGCCTTCTTGTCTCCAGGCTACTCAGTTCTCTCGACCTCTTGTATGTCATAAGCTCACAGCTCCTTTAATATCTTACTTGTCCTATCTTAGTGGGACGCTTTCTACCTAGTTCTTGAACATTTATGTGAGAGCTGATTTTTCTTCAAACATGAGAATCAAGTTTAAATGTTAAAAATGTGAGGCTTTTTATTAAATAGTTGAATTCTTTTATTATTTACACTATTCCTTTAAATTTAGTGCTGTTCCAAGGACATCAGGATGACTTTAAGCTACCTTGAGACATCAGCTGTATTCTACACTAGAAGAATTCAGTGACAGAACAGGGCTGGGCAATAATGTCCTTGTAAGAACCTGTGTAATGAAACAATTCAATGTGAGATGTCATATGCCAGTACAATTTTTTAACATTCAAAGACCTGAAGAGAATCCAGCCTATCTCAAATTTCCACTCACCTTATTTGGTTGTGATCCCAAGGGAAAAGTCACTGCTTCCTTTGGCCCAGTCTCCACCCTTTATCCTTCTAATAGTTTTCCTCATCTTAAAAAGCCTCAAGCTGTCTGTTTTCCACTGCCTAAATGACTAGTGAGATTTAGAGGAAGACTACATCCAGGCCAATGATTCTGTGATGTGAGAAAGCACAAAAGGCAAAGAGGCATTTTGTAGGTTCCAGAAGCCTTGTTTTATGTTTGTAATGAACTTTTTTTGAAGGCTTCTATAGTGTCATAAAAGTGTGCAGAGAGTGGACAAGGGAGATTTTGTACTAAGGAGAAATGTACTTGTGCTACTAGAACATTGTATTTATTTGATGTGTATTTTTGCAAGTAAAAATAAAGCATGAAGTTGTTTAGCCGCAGTTTTTCAGTTAAGTGTTGAAGATACAGCTTCATTTTCAGTCAACTATGTTCTCATGTCTGTCTTGCTATTTCTTTCTTTCTCTCTTTTTATTTCCCTTCTAAAAAGAAAGCTGGTATTTCTGGAAGATGAAAAGTCAAAGTTTATAACTTTCTGTTAGATTGAACTTGGAGGAAAGAAATGATGATGCCAATACAATGGTTAACAGATGAACTTTTGGGGCAAATTTATATTGCTCATGTGTTCCCAGACATCTTGTTTCAAGCGTATATTTTTACCTTATAGTTATTGAGACATCTGGTAAGTACTTTGGCTATTTTCTGTGTAACTTCAATTAAAGTGTATCTTTGCCAGATGGACAATATTGGTTATTATATACACAAAAGCATGTTTTAAATACATTTATTCTGAGAAATTTTTTTTGCACAAAGCTATTAACTTAATACAACTGTAGAGGAAAAGAGAGATTCTGCTGTGTTTTTAAAAACTTCTTGGGTGGACATACATTGTATAAAGTCATATGATACAGTATGAAATCTTTTTTTTACAAAATTGTATGTATACTAGGCACTCTACTACACCCAGCAGCATTTATATTAAGTTTTATTGCTATTGATATGTTTTCTTTTAAAAATTATATAAAGCATAGTTACTATTAAGTAGTTATTTTATTTATGACTCTAGGAAGTATTGATTTTTAAGGTAACATTTTAAAGACCAAAAGATTGCTAGGTAATATATTTCTGCCTTTATTACAACTATTTTACAGATCTGTAACACTATGGAAAACATTAAGGAATACCAGAAATTCCATTAAAGGTTAAGAGGGTAACAATGACTACAAAGATGCTGGAGAGAGAATAAAGCAAATTTTATCACAATAAGAAATTAATTTAGTTCAGTGAACAGCTTACCCGCCCACTTTGTCAGATTTTTACCTCTATAATACCTTCAGTTGTACAAAACGATAGACCTAGAGTTCAAGAAACACTTCTATCTTTTCTGGTTATTTTCAAGGCCAGTGCAAAAATTTTAAACATATTTGCAAGATGCTTGCAAGGTTATTGTTCAATCTGTACACTCTTTGGAGGGCAGTTAAAATCTGGGCCCCAATTCTAGGACCTTTTCTGCAAAATGATACAATAATCCCAACTGAGGATGTAAAAAAGTATCTGTCCAGTGACCAGAGTATCAGCCCATCAGTTTTCAGAATTTAACAACCGAATTTTGCATTATTTATACATATTCCCTCTTGCTTTAAAACAGTGGCATTATTAACACATTAACACCCAATTATCTGATGGTTTTGGTATGTTTCCAGTGACTTTTCATTTGAAGCAGGTCTTGATTGAAAAATTTTACTGACTTTGCCGTTAGACAAGGTTCTAAACAAGTTCAAAATAAAATGTGGTGCTTATTACTTATGATCCTGTACACGGGGTTTATTAACAAACCAAGCTGGTTCGTTCTGGTGGGTCTGTAGTAACTGAACCCTGAGGGACAGAGCTTGTCTTCTTTGGCTGAGACTCAGCACAGGTCACCCAGTCTTTCTGTCTTGTCTTAAAAACTCTATTCCCTTATGTTTCTTATGATTCCCACGTCTCCAGTGGCCTCATTGCTTATTGCCTTCCTCTCATGGTGAAACAGTTTGATTGTCTCCTGCATGGGCAGGTGCTATGTGGAGGGATCATAGCCTCCTGTGTGGCCACAAAATGCACAGACTTTCAAAGGATCCCACCTTCCTTTGAACCAGCTTGCTCTGAACTAATCACATGTTACAGGTCAACATTGGAAAGCAGACAAGAAAGTTAAAAGTTCTAGCTATTTACTTTTGCTAGACTGGGATGTGAAAGCTCTTATACCAGAAGATATGAACCTGCCCTGATGCAGTCTTGGTGGAACTGTGACAGGTTTTTGTTCTTCATTCCTGTAATACCAGACATGCTGTGTAAAAGCTGCTTCATTTTGCATGCAAAGACGTGAATACTTCGTAGGCAGATTACAGGACTCACAAATAGTGAGCTGCAGTTAGGGGCCTTGTGTTGTTCCATGTGAAAATTATGTTGAATAACACCTTCGATATTTTTGGTTTTACCCAGAATTCAGATACCTACTCTTTATAGCCCACAACTTCTGCCATCCTCATGCTAGAAGATCATTTTCACTGCCCTCAGATCTGTCTTATGTGATAGCAACTGGACTGCTTTTTCAGTGGCTTCAGCAACATATTTGCAGAATATTAATTTAAGACACTATGGGGTTTGTTCTATAATCTCCTTCATAAACTGGTCAAACCCTCCCCTGCAAGTCATTGAGATTTTTCCCCCATTACTCTTATTGGAAGACTGTTTCAGGACTCTACTCCTTTAGCTGCAAGAAAGCTTCATCAGGGCTACAAACACATTCTATTTATGAGTATATTTTACTTTTACACCCAATTTCTTTATGTTACATACCTTCCTTGTTTTTCATTCTCTTGTAGCATCTCTTTTGCTAAACTAAACAAGGAGAGCATTTATTCTCCTTCAGTCTTCATTCTTAAAATAAGCTCTAAGTTCTTCTTAATGGTCCTGGTAGCCCTGCTTTGAATATGATGTAGTCTGAGTTCTTGTTTTTTAAATAGTGGCCTAGATTTTGTGCTGTATTTCAGAGGGCATCTTTCCAATAATTTACGAAATGTCACGTATACTCCTTCTTTAGTGTATGTCTTGGCCCATGCATCTTAGACTTTGTGTCCACAGACAAGGAGCTAGGCAGCGAAAGTCTGTCTGCCTATGCCAACGGGAAGCTTCTTACTGACTTCAGTGCAGTCATAGTTATTCTCAACCTTCTTCTTGGAAGAACAAAACCATTCATTTATTATGGTTTGATTTTTATAAGAATTCACAGAAGGTATTCTGAAAATAAATGGGTTTGAGTGGCAAGAAATGTTAGGCTGCAATGTGAGCCATTTGTAAATGGTTGCCTTTCACCATGTTGGTGCAGGTGAAGCTGATCTTATTTCTTTCTTGAACTTCAAACACCCAAGAGTACAGCTTTCAAGACATCCTCTAAGGAGTTGCAGATGCTCAGGAGTTCCAAGCGCCACTGTTTGAAAGCAGACAATTGACTGGAAGATTTATTTGTGAAGAGAGAACAGAAAAAGAAATGTGCCTTTTGACAGTAGAAGATTATAAAAATGACAGACTTTCCATCTTCAAAATCCACAATTACATCTCTCTGATGTGGAGCAGACTAGTGTTTGAAAAATGCAAAAGTGATTGCAGCACATTATATTAAGGATGTGGGGGTGATTTCTTGGAAAAATTGTGACATCTGCTACTACATTTAAACTAGTGTGTGAAAGTTAATGCCAGAGGAAAAGTTTCTAAATTTAAAATATGTCCTACATGACGTAAGTGAACTCTTAGATAAATCATTACTTGAATTGCACTGACGCTGCTAGTATGCATGACAGACTAATAAAATCAGCTCTGAAGCCTGATTGCCTACTCTTGCACATCTAACACTGCTACAGAGAGTGTGAAACAGAAGTGGCTTATGTTTATTTTGCAGAACTGCATGCAGCTGCTCAAAATATGAGGTAGTGAAACTCCATTGTAGTCTGCTTTTTACTAATTTGCATAAGTAACCAAAAATTTTTTCCAGTGCAATTTCAGTCTAACTTTTATTCACAGTTTTTCACCTTCGAACAATACAAGAAGCTACTAGGATATGCGTCACTACCACCAGGACTGGTATGTATGGATACAGAACTTCATGTTCTCATGTAATGTGTGTCTGCTGAACAGTCTGTCTCATCTGCTTCTTCCCATAGAAGAAGCACAAAATTAAAGGGTCCAGCACAATCCAGAATTTTTCAAAACAGACTTGTCCCTTGAAAACATTGATAAGATTTTATCAAAATTAATAAATGATGTTTTATATAAAATGTCCTCAAAATAATTCCCTACAATGTCATAACATTTGTTAACATGGATAACAACAGCCACCACGGAAGAGTCTGTATACAACTTGTCATTATTCATTCTTGCAAAATAACAAAAAAAGTTGAACATTATCAATATTTATTTATCCATGTCATAGTGACTAGTTTAATACTTCAAAGTGCCGTCCTCCAAGGCACAATACAACTATAACAAAAATACAGATCTCAGTCTTATTTTAAAGACTTCATAAAAGAAACATAAGTTATTGGTGACAAATTGCTACCTCCTTTGAAGTAAATGGCAAAACTCTTTTGTACATCAGTGGCGTTAGGAATTCTTCTCAAGAAATAACTGGTTTAAAAACAAAATGCAGAACATACATATATGCAGAAGTGTTTTAATGCTAAGATGTAGGTTGCATGTGTAATCTGCATTCTCATGTGTAGAGCATAATTCTGCTATTGTGCATTAGGAGTAAAATACTTCTTATTTTATATACTTTTTGCTTCATGCAGTGTAAGAATGTAAGTCATAGTAAATGTCTGTTTTTCACAATGAGGGCATCACAGCTTTAGGAAACAATTGATCTTTTGTTGGCTATGCTATAAAGGGTTTTGGAAATTTCAAGTCTCTTTCAAAGAGTATTGCTCCCATTTACATCTCCCTTTCTTTGCAGTGAGTGAATGGTCATGGAATTCTATTATCTAGGTTAAAGCAAGTTTCCTCTTCCTCTTAATTATTCCACTGGCCCTATAGCTGTTTGCTGTGTCTCCTATTTTATCTTGTCTTTTTCAGCAGTTCTCATACTTAGGTGTAAATAGAGACTGATACTTCTTCTCTAGCAAGTGGGAAGAACAAAGTTGAAGGTTCCATGGTACCCCAACACTTTTGGGGTAGGGGGAGGAAAATATGCTGACAACTTGCAAACATGCAATAGCTGCCCAAAAGCTGCTCTGATTCATATAACAGATACAGCAATGCTTAGAACCATCAGACACCCTTCATATTTTTGGTGCAGTACTGTTACCATAGAGGCATTTTTGACCCTAAGGTAGCAAGGGAAAAAGAAGACTGAGAAGGATTCTGGTCTAAGCTAGGCAGAGTGTTTCTAGGTGCCGAGACAGACCTCATATCAAGGCAATGTTTATTATTAAAAGGTAGATGCATACATTAGCACCATCTTCCCATTGGCTTCAGTCTCATGGTTGATGATGAAAGGTTCTCATCTTGCTGGAAAAATAGATTTGTTGGTAACACAATCTTCTCCAAAGGCAGTAAGACTGGCATTTGCCCCTACCCTTCTAACTTTCCTTTCTTCTCCTTCTTGAGCTCTCAGGAGTCCTTGCTCATATCCCTCTGTGTTATGTTTTTTCTACTATTGTTTTTTTTTTTTCCTTACTGTTTGTTGCTTTGAATTTCAGCAAGTGTACTCATTATAATGTATATAATGTTCCTGGGACTTTTTTCAGCACCTAGGGAGTTTGGGGATGTTAAGTGGAGACAATAAATATGTAAAGTGATCATTAAATTTAACCCCTCTGAATTTTCTCAGTTGACCTAAATACTTTACTACTACTTTTTGTTAAAAAAAAATTAAGGTATCTTAGAATGCTGTGCCATGATGAAAAGCAAAGCAGTGAGTATCTCCATATCTATGGCTGAAATGTACTACCAGCTTCTAAGTAAATGGAGTTAATTCATCCTTGCCGTGAATGCTGACACTTCCCTGTGTGCCACTCATTCTCATATAAACCTTTCTAGGATTGTTACCTACTAGGTGAACGTTCTACCTGTGCAATTTGCTTAAGTACTGAACTGTTTTTGATCTTTACATTTATTTTTAAGTTAGTATGTTAGTGTTATGTGCTTAATGCCCTGTTCAGGGATTTTATTTTTTCCAGTGCTGCGTAACTACATTTATATTTGTGGTATTATTCAGAGTCCACCCAAAGATAACATGAGGACATTCTTTTTCCACTTTTTCCATGTTTGTGTAATAATTTGGTACCACATTTTTCCTTCCAGCTGAAAAGAGAATACATGGACATGGAGTGCTATGACATTTTATTTTGATTGCTTTGGAATGTGGTTTATGGCTATTGTCACATTTTCTTCGTGAACTGTTAGCATCTAATCAAGGGCTAAAGCTGTTTGGTAATAGAATACTGCTGCATTACTGTAGTCTTGCCGTTTGCATTGTATCGCTCAGTTTCACAATCTGATGTTCAGGAAGTATTAGTCCTTAATATTTAATTTTCATTTTAACTTTCCTAGGCATTTGCAGTTGCTGGCTTGGGATCTGGGTTGACAGAGGCAGTTGTGGTTAACCCATTTGAAGTAGTAAAGGTTACCTTACAGACCAATCAGAACGCCTTCACAGAGGTAGGAAAATTGCTTCATTCTCCTTTTTCCACTTAATTGGGCATAATGCACTTTGAGGTCCATATTTAGAGCAGAATACCTATAATATATTGGTTGACACAAATGATTTTCCCACAAGCGTAACAGAAATGGAAAAGAAGGAGACCTGATAGACAGTGCCTTCAGATATGCAGAGATGCATGCAGTATTGTCAGAGGCATCAGCATCTCCACTGTAAACATTCTGTGCCTGAAGTGTACCTTCATCCCTCCAGAGCAGCCAGCAACCCAGCACTGTGAGGAATTGTACAGGAGTACAAACCTGAGCCCCTTGTACACAGCACATTTACCCCAGTAGGCTCCAGACTTCAAGTGAGCACCAAAGGTTAGCATAAAACACCATGGCCCTGTGCCCTAGGCAGAGTCCAGCTGCTGCATTTTATGCTGTGTTTCTTGGATGAAATTACTTACAAGACTTCAATTTTACTAGCACAAACTGGAAAATTGTTATATAACAAGTACATTGATAATTTTAATTCTTGCTCCACTGCAGAGTTTTATTATTCAAATATTGTTTCATCCAAACAAGTCATTGTGCAAAACATTGTCCATGATTCTGGGTACTGCTGAAAGGGGAAAAAGATTAAACTGGGAAACAGTGATTCATGCAAATCAAGTGTTCTCAGGTACACACTGTAGTCTATTAATTTTCATGCAGAAGATGTTCCATGATAAGGTGAAGGAAGGCAGTAATGCAGTTCCTTTTTTCTTTTCTCATTGAATAAAAATAACAGTTGTCAAAATGTCTTTTTCAAAATCTTTTGAGAAATCAGCTGTGCCATGGTAGAAGTGCCAAATCACGTGAGCATCACATGAAAAGGTTGGCTAAATCCCTGGTGGGACATGATTTTTGCATATTCTACTATGAGGTTTTGACGGAGTTAATACTTGTGTGCCTTGTAGCACTCATCTGCACAAATTGAACCCTTTTGGGGGATGCACAGTAAAGAGATTTATGACCTGGGCATTTACATAAGCTGTTTGGGCCGAGCTCCTCAGGTACATGCTGGAAAAGTACTGCTAATTTCCAAATGTCCTAGAGTTGCTGGTACCTCCTCCATAACTCATCCAGAAAAGCATTTTCTTCCAGAATAAATTTTAAAATGGTAGGTAAATGTCTGTTAAATTCTTAATGCATATGAAAGACATGTTTGTTTGCTGCAAGTCTCTAGTCTAGAAATTTTTAAACTTGGGCAGCAAAGCCACTGAAACAGATAAGCAATCCAGTACAGGAGTAAAATGTTTAGGATCCTGGAAGGAGAGGGACTGAAGGGGGGAAAAAGCAACGTGTGAGAGGATCTCTCTCTCAGGAAGGTGATATGATAAAAATTATGGACTACTACTGCTCCAGCAGTAGTAAACTGAGCAGATATTCTGGATCTTTCTGCTTCACAGTTGTGAAGATATAACTATCCTAGCTTTAAAAACCCTCTGCTTTTAGGTATAACCAAACCAGTGTTATATTTTGAACAAACTATTCCTTGTAAAGTTGCAAAAGACCAATGTATCCCTTCACTTCATACTTTTGAATTTTTTTCTCTACTGAAAAATTTGTAACAAAGTCTGGGGTGGTTTAGTTTGTAAATTTTATGCAATTACTTCCTTTAGTTACAGCATCCCTTCCTTGGTGACCTTCAGAATACTACAGTGATCAAACTGTAGCTGTCCAAAATAATTCTGAGTTGATTTTGTTCAGGTGAATGTTCTTTAATTTAATTTAAATGCAAAATTTTACAAAATCCAAATAATAGTATATTATTGTACAAATAAAATTGTGACAGAATGGTATTTGGACTCTACTAGAGACCTAGGTTACATCAAAAATATTAACTATTTGCTCTAGGGAAAAACATTCAAGGGAAATTAAATTCTTAAATCACAAAGATTGTTCTATCACAGACATATTAATTTTTAATATATCTTTTTAAAGTTTTAGAATTTCAAAATTTGCTGTGAATCAGAAAAAAAACTCCAGTGACTTTATACCTTACATCAAGTTCTCATTAAGAATATGTTAAAGAACATTCCACACTAAAGCATGTAAACTCAAGCCTACTGGAAGAAGCATGTCCAGAGGTTATATTATACAGCATAAGGCATTACCATGCACTGTTTTTCTAAAAGGTTTAAGTAAAGTGTGTACCTATCCCATTGTGGAGCTTTCATACTACATGATGAAACCTAATGCAGTTCACATATTTCTTTGACTATTGTATAGAAATAATAAATATATCTTGTTTAAAAGGAACAAGGAAGAGCATGAACACATACACTCACACCCAGACTCCTGAACACCCCCAAAGCAAATATTCACACCCTGCGGTGACAGCTGAATTGTTCTGTGGTGGCAGATCATCTTTCAAGGGTTGATAGATTTAAAGAGGAAGGCCACTATAAATCACGTATCAGCCCTTTTGTAGTGTGGATTGCTATGGGTAAAAATAATGGTAACTTTTTGTTAAAGTAAACTGCAAGAAGGCCCAACACCATGTTGTTTGGTCTTCCTTTTTTTTTTTCCTTTCCCTGTAGCCCTGGATAACTCACTGACTATAGAAGCTGGTGTGATGATTAAAATCTTCTCACCTGAAGTAAGAGTTATGATTAATTAAACAAATACAATTTTTTGCTTTATGATGAGAAGAATCTGACTCCAGATTCCACTGAGTGGGTCTGTATTAAGTAAAAGTCAATAGCTGTGTGAAGTGCATTAAGTGCAGATGTTTGTACAATAAATTCCTCTAGTTAAGGTCCTTCCATCATCAGTGATGAACCTCAGAACTTCTACGGCTTGATCAGTTGACATGACATGTACTTTGGTAAAAGGGAGCTGCTGCCAAAGACAGTCCTCTTTGTTACTAAAGGACTGAAAAGGGAAGTCAGGTGTAGACGTTGCAGGTGTCTATATTTGGATATGAATCCCATCTCAGGTGTTCAGCAAGTGACAGGCTTCCCCTCTGAGTCATGAGTAAATCCATATTCAAGAAAAGGGATACCAAGGAATACCTTATTATTGAAGGTTGCTGTATTATTTCTTAAAGGTCTAATCTCCATTTTTGGAGCATGAAAAAGGATGTTACTGCTAGTATCCATGTTGGGTATCTCCATTTTAGAATAGATTCTGACTTGAATTCTTGAGGGTAGTTAGAAAAGTAAACTATAGTAAAATATATGCAGAGCATTAACAGAATAATATTAGTTATGAAATATGAAAAAACAAAATGAAACTTTGTGTTAGAGATTAAACTTGTCAGTCGCCTAAATAAACAGCCATATGCTGTGTCAGATATAGTAGCATCATTTGGCTGAGGCTGTTGATCTACCACAGTAGAATTTTGAAATGGAAAGCTATTAAACAAATAAATGTTTTGAAATTAATGGTATTCACAGTGGTGTAGTCAAAATTCTTCTATATTTTCATGTTTGAACCTCCTAGTGGAAGCCATGTTTTGCATTTCTAATTATAAATTTGGTTACCCAGAGCTGGCTTTATGCTTTGGAGAAAGCCAAACTCGATTCAACAACTATTTGAAAGTAACATTTCTATAATGCTGCTAAAAAAATGTAAAATATTCAGAAGGGGAATAGCTAATTCTGAGCATCATGGTATATTAGAAAAAAGATGAAAGATGCATGTAGTCAGGCAGATTCTGTCTGCTATGAGGCAGCTTCTTCCTTTTTGCCTTTTATTAAATGGAAGTCTGTTACAGTACTACTCTTTACTACTCAAGTCCTGCTTTTTTATCAGAAAAATGAGGAATCTTTTTTAAATTAAAGTTGTGATCTTTATATGGTCACAGGAAAGGGAAAATAACAAATATGGTAATACTTAATATAAAATTAGAAGAATTGGCAACACTGTGTTTGTCAACGGGATGGAAATGATGCTATGTTTATTGTTTTTGTTTCATAAAGATGATCTCTTCCTTCTTTTGCTTAACTTGTGTAGCAACCATCTAGCTTTGTTCAAGCTCAGCAGATCATTAAAACCGGTGGTCTGGGCTTCCAAGGACTCAACAAAGGCCTTACAGCAACCCTGGGCCGTCACGGAGTTTTTAACATGGTTTACTTTGGATTCTACTTCAATGTGAAAAACATTCTTCCAGTCAATAAAGTAAGTTCTTCATACAATGCAATAGACAATCAGATAAGAAGTTTGACATTTTAATTCACGCTGTACTTTTCTGTGCAAAGCTGTGGTATTTAGTGATAAACAGTGACTAACCTAGCTCTGTTTTGCAGAAATCCGTAGTATTTTAATGGAAGCATATTAAGGACTTGAACTTCCCACTTTTTAAGCAAAGCTGAGTATAGTCATATATGAATTATCATTTTTGTAAATTTCCCTTTATAGCATGGTAGCAGTGCGAAAAGGCAGCAATTGAGATACAGAAATGTTGTGCTTATGTTGGGAATGTATGCACCTTTTTTTGTGGCAAACTGGCTTAGGAGACAAAAATCAGTTTCCAGAACTTCTTTCCGTATTCACCAAGGGGCTAAGCTTGCCAAGATGGCCAAGTTGCAGCATGAAGGTTATTCTGGCCAGGCACTGGACCTATTTACTCAAAAGAGAGTTCAACCCAGTGTTGAAGGATGACAGGGAAGATTCATCCATATGGGAGAGAGACAGCCCAGAACAGGATGTAAAGGGTTGTGCACAGGGACTTTATATCATTTATAATTAAAAATAAAAAGAATCATTATAGCTATAATTTCATTTACAGGAATTCTGATAGTCCTGCATTACTTTAAATAACAAAGGAAGCATTTCCCTTTACAACAGAAGGAAATTTTACTAATGAAAACATGGTAATATCAGCAACTTTCTAGATGACTGTGTGAGAAACAACTAATGGTTTATTAATGATTCCAGTATGCTACTTACTGAAGTGTGTTTTCACTAATGTGATTTTTAGATGATGACAGTTAAAGAGTCACAGGTGTAATATGTAGTGATATACATGTAAGAAGGTGCAATTCACATCAAAAGGGATCAGTTTCTATTCCCAGATGAAGTAACACCTCTCTTTTTTCTGCACTTCTGAGTAGCCTGGTATTTTTGTTGGCAGCGTTGTGTAAATGGAGGAAAGCTCCACTTCTTATTTGCAGATCATTACAGTAAATTGAATTGTTCAAGAGCAGCTGACCCACAAGTTTCTACAAGTTTCTTAGAGTGTATTTAAGCATATTTTACAGTCACACATTCTAAAAAGTCAAGGCACAAGCATAGCTTGATACTAAGATAGGAGTAAACACTTTTGTGTTGATCAAAAGATAAAAACATTATAAGCACTGTGCAGAAAATTCAGAAAAATATGCAGGTGAGGACAGAGACTAGTGTGCAGCTTCTATGGGAATCATGGGAAATGTTCTTGCATAGCAATTGAATAGTAATAGTATTTGGCATAAGCATGCTTTCCTAGCCTTTCAGATTTTCAAAAACAGGAAACAATTATTACATTATTAGAAAGATTCAGAGCTTTATGATCTAAAGGAAATTAGTACTTCATACAGATTTTGTGTGCTGCAGAAAAATTTTAACATCTAAAACATAGGTTTAAATATATGTAGAAAACAAAAGAGAAATTACTTCAATGTCAGACAGTGGCCCAGCCGTCCTCAAATATTAGCAAAATCAAAAGGCAATTTAATCAGTGTGGGATTAACTGCAAAGAAGTGGAGAGGTTTGCCTTGTGCTTGACCAGTGCACAGTGCCTTATATGGTGGCTTGTGCAGTGGCTACATCTGTGCTAGTAAATTGAGTGGCAACACCAAAACAGCACCCCATCTGTGCTGTTAAACATTCCCTGGCACAGCTTTGGCCCTGGCCAGCCAGCACAGTTCCTGGGTACAGTCTAGGAGCTAGTGAAGACAACACTAACGGGCTGGTTTCATGCAGCCAGTCTGCTTTGAGTGGTAATAGCATTCTATAGTGCTAAAAAAGTTAAGAGGACTCTCTTGGCCAGCCAGCATCAGTGCCGCAGACCGTCTGTACACACAGATGTAGCCAGTAATTCTGATCAAACTCCCACTAAAATCAATCCAAACTTGCCCTGAATTTAAGACAGAGATCAGGCCTCATCTGGCTTGTGCTAGCCAACATTATTTCTCAGGTACTTACATGCATTGAATTTCACTTCAGTGACTGCTAATTTGTGACCTGTAACTTAAAACTCTTTTGTCAGTGGGCAGGTACTAGAGGCTGAGAGTTATCAAACCCAAACCTGTACAAGGAATTTAGTAGAAGCTGGTTTGCAGTTAGTCTGAAAAATGTTAAACAGTTGTTAATTTGTCTAGATTTCCGACATACTTGATTATACTTGATTTCATTACAAAATCTAGTTTGTTAATTTTGTATATATTGCCAGAAAAGAAAGTCTTAAAGCCAGTCTTGCAATATTGACAAATATAAAAAAATTATATATAAAAATTGTGAAGTAAGAATACTATACTTGTGAAATAATTTTGACTTTTGACTATGTATTTGCTGTTCACCATCTGTAACATAAGTGGAAAATATATGAAAATGTCTGAATGAACCTTTTAGCTGTCAGCTAAACTGTGCATTAAATTTGCATCCCAATTAGGGATGTTTTCAGCCTATTTTGCCAAAAACAATAAATCTTGTAGGTTGAGTGGTCAAATCATATCAATGACATATGTGGGTTGTAAATGCCCATAATGAATAACTTTTCATACGTTCAGTCTATTCTGCTAAACAGACCATTTACAGCCAACCTTGTGCTCTGTTTACTGAAAATGGAATATGCCAGATTTCTTTCAATGGCCACTAATGTATCAACCATAGAGAGTTAGGAACTATGCTTCTGCCCTAGCAAGGAAATTACTTTGCAAATGGCATCTGCTTTTATAGCGCATTTCATAAGTGTCCAGCAGCTTTCACTTTTCAATTTTTATCATAATTAGGTTTGCTTTTAAACATTAGTTTCATTAAAACCTTTGCTCACTACCACCTCTGAGTGGCTGCCACATTTCTTAATGGTATGAGATTTCTTCACACCTGTTAAAAGCCCCCTTTGAAACGTGGCCAGCTGCAAAGCTCATGTCAAGTTGGGCACTGCCAGCCTCAGCCACTGCAGATGTGCCTCCTCTTACAAGGGCTGCTGCATCAGGCCATGGGTGCTGAGCAGTGCGTTGTCCTGTAAAAGAAAGGGGCCCTGAACTTCTACAGGCAAAGGAGAGATGGGAAACCCAAATGGGCTGTTCAGCTTTGTGAGTAAATAAGATAACAGACAATAGTTTTATTTTAGTAGCTTTCGGATCCATGCCAACATAGAAGTTCTGCATAGGACTAGAGAGTGAAAAATGGATGTGGTACAGTGGAGTTGAAGAAATATTAAACCAAGGTGATTTAGGAGAAGACTGGATCAGAATGAGTAGTGGAATAACCTCAGAGCTACCATCCAAACTCAGGTTTCAGAATGACCTGGGGATTAAAAAAATTTTAAATGGAGGTTCTGTATCCAGCACAACTTTACAAGTGAATGCAGTGGTCTGTAGAGGAACGCTTTGGAGACTGAAGCTGATAAATTATAACTGTCTCCAGTGGGTGACACTCTTATACATGGATGTGTATGTTCCAGATTTAGTGCTAGAATTTTCTGTTGCTGGAACTTATGGAATATAAAAGAAGGAAATAAGCAGCATTTGATTTGGGAGGCACTTACTGGATCTCCACTTATTTTAAAAAACTATTATAGAAGTAACGTATAAAAAGCAGAGAAATAATATCTCAAATTTTTTCTCTCCAAAAAAGCAGAGAAATCCAACAGGACACACAAAGATATGGCATTTATTAGTGATGCCTTCTTTTCTCTTTGTTTTTAATGGCTGCTGGTGCTCCCAGCAGGGGGACTAAGGTGTACAAGGTAATGTAATTGTGAAGAGTTTGGTAAAAAGGTGAGATGATCACAGATTGTTATCCAACCACAGCTAAGTTATTCCATTGTGAATAAGCAAACAGGTATTTCACTTCCCTGTGGTATGATGTTTTGTGGTGTGGCACCATTTAAAACCGAGTTTCTGTTCTATATGTTCTGCTCATACTACATAAAAAATGGGCTTTGCTTAAAAGCTGAATTCGTGTATGTTCCTCCTCCAGTTTTGCTGTTTATGAAAGGAAGAGGAGCATGTCAGAATCTTTTTTCCTAGTGTACAACATATAATATTTGGTGAAACATATAATATTTGGTCAGTGAGCTGCATGGTGCAGAAATAAGTGACAATAGTGTGATGATAACTGCCTCTGCTAACCAGTTACAGCATTAGCACTAGACAGATACCTTATCCTTGAACCTCCTTCCATGGAATTCTAGACTGTTGGGAATATTTTGGCATTGTCCATAGGGCAGAAGAGGGACAGACTTTGGTGTAAAAAGAAAGGCACTCCTTCATGATGGCACCAACTTGACCTATCTGATAGACAGCCAATGTTCCTTTGTCCATGTAAGCATTCTAGACAGAGGAGGAAATTATGTTTGGAAATCTCTTTTTCAGTTGGAAACATTATCACAGTACAGTGCCACTAAGCTATGCTTTTAGAAAGAAACCCAACTTTTTTTTTTTTTGACAGCTAAATTTACATTGAATCTGTTACACTAATGAAAATACCCAGATATTACAGTGATGGATTTAAAGAAAAACATTTCCGATTAAGTGTATGATAAAAAATCAAGTTATAGCACAGCTAGTATTTACTATGGCACATTTGGTTAGAGTCCAGTTTTGTGAATGGGCAAAATGCTTCAAAAAGGTTCTTCTTTTCTTCTCTAGATACCAGAAACCTTGCCTTTATTCTATTTGCATTTAAATCACTGTATGTACAGAATGAACAGAAATTTGTTTGCTAAGCTCTTTGCTAAAACAAGTGCTACAATTCTTGTAACACAAGCCATTTTAATTTTTAAAAGTTGTTTACCGGTATGTTTCATGTTTTGTGAAATCAAGGTGTTGAGTTTTTCTGCAAGTAATAAAGATCTCTGTTGATTTTGACATTTCTTTCTAAATAGCTGTATGGGCTTCATCCAGTGTATATTATGAAAGTTTTAATTTATTTTTCTTGTTGCTAATCTGGAAAGGAAAACTTCTTTCTTGGTTTCTTTTTCATTCAAAAACATACAGGTTTAGGAAACAAAAAACTGTCTTACTTTAACATTGCGCTGATATTATAACATGGCTAGATCATTTGTTATTTTAATAATGATTTTCTATAATTAAAGCACCTTCATGACAGAAGTGAGCTGCATATATAGAGCCTGATGTAGCAAAAAAAGTGTCCTTCTGTTGAAAACCAATAGCAAAACCAAATTATGTGCATAGGAAATGTCATGGAACATGCTGCCCTGTGACTTCCACTACTTAGAGAAATAGGATTAAACCTGCTTCAAGGGACTTTGACTCCCAGATAAACTCTAGGTTCTTTGATGTCACAGAAATGCCAAGGTAGGAGGTCTTTCTGAAAGATCAAATAAAACCCAGTTGAACTGTGAACTGCGAGCAAGCAAAGAAGTTTTTAGATGCACTTCTAACCTACTTCTAACTTTTACCGTGTGCATATAGCTGGGTTCGGAAACAATCTGTTGTAAATTCTTCAGCCAATTAGCTGAGTGAATTACCACCGTTTATAATGCGCAGAACGTGGAGGCTCTCTTGCCGTTGTGCCGAGTTGGATTGTTAATAACAGGAAGCTAGCACTTCTCAGTACAGTGGATCAGCTACATGTGAAAATAAATGTAAAAAACCTGGAGGGGAATGGCAGCAGACTGAGATTAGTCTTTATTTAATTTAGCATTTGGGGGTCCAACACACAAATGAGTGTTTTAGTAGGCTTCATGGTGGAAGTTGCTGTCATTTGTAAAATATTCTGGCCAATTAGCTAATAGTGTGCTTGGATTTCTCCTGTTTTGATACAGTAATACTAAGTACATTGCGAAGCCCAATTATACAAATCATCCCCATATGCCATACCAGTCTTTCTTTATGAACTGTGTTTATAAATCCTGTGTGAGGAAATGTGTACTTCAGCAATTTAGACCATGTGTAAAAACATAGCCAATAGGATTGTCAAGAAAACAAGTTCCAGCATAGGAAATCCTAATGCGTTCCGCTAAAATAACACGAGTGTGTTGTGTGAGTTTTCTGATTAAATGCTTATTACTTTATAGTGCTTAACCTGCACAGGTCTTTCCGTTTCCCTTTTCATTCTTTCTTTCCTCTTTTTTTTTTTTGTAGGATCCAAATTTGGAGTTTTTGAGGAAATTCGGAATTGGGCTAGTCTCAGGAACAATAGCCTCAATTATTAACATTCCTTTTGATGTTGCAAAAAGTAGGATTCAAGGACCACAGCCAGTTCCTGGAGAGATCAAGTACAGAACCTGTTTTAAAACTATGGCAACAGTCTATAAAGAGGAAGGGTAAAACATTCTTATTTTAATAAATGTCCAGACCTCTGTTTTAGTTCATATGGGTCCATAAAACCATGCTGTTATATTTCAGATTTGATGAAGACCATTAAGCCACCCTGAAGTCACATATCAAAAGAGGCCAATGTAGCATTTTGAAAATTTATTTTAGAATTACAAGGAGATATCTTCCTACTACATATGAACTTTTACAAGAGACTTACAAGATAATTATTGGGTTGTCAAAATTTACGTTCCACAAGTAAATGCTTCATATATCTCATGTGTCATTTTTTCAACTCCTCATTTTATGAAAGGAAAATATGAACAGAAAACAGACTGTTTCTCAATTTAACCGAATTGTAATTATATAGGCCTCTGTACCTTTAAAATTATTGCTGAAATAATTAAATTGAGGACAGATCCTTGTGGTAATAAAGTTTTCCAACTTTTAAAAATATTTCTCAAGTGGTGACTGAGTTGTAGCTTTGATATTCAATTATATCAGTCATTTTGTCCCTGTATGCAGCTGTTGTTAACAGACTTGTCTTGAAAGTAAACCCATCTCACTGATTAAAGTCATATTTCTGATTGGCTAGGCTCACAACATTGCTTTTGTGACTGAACATTGATTAACTTTTTCTCCTCATCTGATCTGCCTCTGTAAAATGTTAAAATCCAGATACAGCCTGCTATTGAACATGTGTAATTTCAAATAATTGCCTCTAAGTGCTCTGCCAGCATTTTAACAAACATATGCTACAATTCCGTTCTTCTTTTAGAGCAAGAATATTGTTTGAAATGTTTTGTTTGTTATTCTTCTGCTACAGATTTCTGGCTCTGTACAAAGGCTTGCTTCCCAAGATCATGAGGCTGGGTCCAGGTAATTTGCCTTCTGTAATTTCTATTTTGCCTTTGTTCTTGCTTTCTCTTCCCATTTTTCAATTTCTTGAGAAAATGTAGTAAATATCAGTCAAATAAATGAATCAAAATATCTTTCACTTTGAATGGTTTCTCTTTAAAATAGCATCATCTAATAGTATCACAGATGGATCTGGCTAAATATGTGTCTAAAAAAAGTCATTTACACATATACATCAGAGAATTGCAGATCCAAGTAAGTGCTGGTTTGTGCAATTGCTTTTTTTATGAACAAGCATACATGCATGAACAAAGTACATGCAAGTGACAGAACTGTAAAACTTTCGGAGGTTTCTTAAAGCTCCCTATTCTAATGTGATCACTTTGAGTTCACTTTTGATTATTCCATACCTATGTGAAGTCAGCCTAAAATGCAGGTTCGAGTCTCTCCATAAAATGCACTCCACTAGTCAAAGCACAGCTCAAGCATATCAAATTCCAGTTACTTTCTTCTCCTGTGCTCTACGGGGGCAGACAAGAAAAAGCTGATAGCAGAGCTGGGAAGAGACTTGTATGGCCCTGGAAAACTAAGAGGACAAGGATATCTTAAAACTGGGGCTGTTGTTTGACCCCTTCTTACTAATTGTTACTCCAAATGTGGGAGCTCAGTGGTTGAGAGCTGTGTCTTCTTCGGCTTTTAGAGTTTTCTTCCCTTACTGGTTTTGATTAATCATGAAAGCAAAGCACTGGGCCCTCAGACTCTGTCAGTCCACAGAAGCAGTCTGCATCAAAAAGAGCGGAAGCCCCAATTTGAACAGTATCCCATTCCCATGAAAATGTATTTCCAGTTGTTCAAGCTGGTTGTTTAATACACAAGAACACACATAGGTAAAAGCAAGAAGGTACAGAGCCTGTTCTGCAGTATAAAGGAGGCATTAGGTTTGTCTGTAAATGTTTACTTATCCAATCCATCTGGCTAAGTGCTAGACCATGCCTGGTTATTGTGCAGGGTGAGGAAGAAGGTGGGGAGGGGAAACAAGGAGCTCTAGAGCTAAAAGCCTTTTCCCTCACACTCCAAAGATACTGGATTACATACAGGATAAAGAGAAGGCAGTGTTTAGCTTTCCCAGTACCTCTTAGCACAGCAGATTTTGGAACAAAACTTTCCATCTTGCAAATGACTATGCATTCTGGCCCAGATCCAGCAAGTCAGTTAAATGTGAACTTCATTCTAAATACTTCTGTAGTTCCATTGACTAACTAATATATAGGTTTGACTTTCTGATGAAACAATAATACAATCTTTGTTGTGACTGGGAAAGTAATTCCTTCTTCCAGCACGTGAATGTTTACAGGAAAAGAGATACACAAACAGATCACACAGCATGAGATTTGGAAGCAGCCTTGAGTTGAGTTCAAATCACATCTTAGACACTGTGCCTATGATTTTTTTGCTGGTCAAAGCCTTTTGCAAACTCCTGCTCTGTCTAGCTGTCTGTGAGTTCCTTTTCATAGAGGAAGATTTCAAGTCTGATGATGGTTCCTTAGGATGAGTGGTATGGAGAACTCATGTGGTAGTTGTGTGGGCCTGGTTGTCTGAGCCTATCCCCAGAAAGGTGAGCCCGGTTCAGCAGAAGACACATTTGTTAGACGTGCCTCTCCAAGCTGCCAACTGAACCAACAGGCAAAGGCAAAGGAAAGAAAATATTTGTTCCCCAGTGCTGGCACCCACAAGTAATACATATTTACTCCTGCAGCCTGGTTCTCTTTACCCATGCTCTCCAATTAGAAGCTTCTCTGTGTGTATGGTTATAGATACACCTTCTGAAATGTTCCTTTTCTTATCTCATACAATAATTACAGCCCAGTTACAGTCTGGCTTCACTAGCAGTAAAGATATTTCATGGCTTTCAAGATGGGATTTTATACTGTTATCAGTTCTAGCAAATAATGCCATTTCATCAAAACTTTGCCTGTGGATTTGTAGCCAGGAAAGATTATACTCATTTCAATACCGTGATTTTCCACTTTAGACATGGTGAAAAAACAGGTGAAAATGTCTCTTGAATCTTAGCTGGAAGCATTTTCATCATTCTGGAGGTTAGATTTTGTCATTCTACCAGTCAAGCTGCTCTTTCATGGCCAGATCAAACTAAACAAGCACACAAATATATATGTATTCAGATTAAAAGTTTCTACTTGTAGAAGAACAAAGAAAAATAATAATAATGAAAAAGTATTAGGAAAAATCACACAGAGGATGAATTTGATTTAATATACAAGCTATCTACATCAACTTTATGATCTAATATTGAGTAAAATTGGTATGGATTATGAATTGGTGAATTTTTAGTGAACTCGGGAAATAGTAGACTTATCCATTTTGCAAATTAGGCTTTGCCATATCCTGGTTTATATTGCACACTAGAAATGCTCTATAAAATCTTGAAAATACTGGATTTTCTATGTAGTAAAATAATATCTTTTCTTCCAGGTGGTGCAGTGATGCTTTTGGTTTACGAATACGTTTATGCTTGGCTTCAGGACACAGTTAATCACAAGTAGCACTTCTGAAAAATGTACTCTTTAAAACTGTATGCATTCTAAAATACGCTATAATAAAGTAAAAGCGATTCTTAACCTTTATAGTGTTGAATACCCTCACATTGCACTGATGTTAATACAGTTCAAAGCAAATATGGTCTTTAGGTCCTGATCCAAGAAAACATTTAAGCACATGCTTTTCTGTAAATGCTTAATTAAATAGCAGTTGACATTTGTAATTGTTTTGCTGGACCAGAGAAAATATAAAGCAGACATAAGAACCAGTTAGTTTTTAAAGGACAAACTGGAATTTCTTGTCACGGAACCATCCTATGTAATCATACACTTTTTTAAAAGTTTCAGCTGAAATGGCAAGATAAAAACTTTTAGGGCATTTTAAAGAAAAAAAATGAATAATCCTGGGGGGTGCAGATACTAAACTATTGTAAACTGACAGCTCCATTGACTCCACGTTAAGGAAATGACCCATACTCTGCAACTCTTCAGTCAGTCTTGGGTCCAGTTTCAATTCAGCCCAGTATGATTTCAGCATTCATAGAAGAGCATTTCAAGTTCTTGGGAGTTTGGATAGAAAAGGACAGCACAAGCACCCACAACTTTAAAAACATGTATACTGTCAAATATCCTACTTGTTCTAAGCCCTATATATGATACAAGTCTCATTCAGAACACGGAAGATACTGAAAATAATTAGTCTGCATCAAGTCACATAAAAATGCAAAACAACATGGGATTCATAGAAGAAATGAGTAAATAAATTAACAGAAAAAAGTAATTTTAGGCATATGAGATTTTACTGCAAATTTTTTATCCACCTTGATATACTATTCCCAAAAGAGCTGTCCTGTGATAAAAATGCTCAGTGCACCCTGACTACCCCCTTAGACTTTCATTTCCACCGTGGAATGGTGAAACAAGGCTGTAGACTGATAGCTCATCTGCAGTTGTAATAAGCTAGCCATACACCTTGAAGAAATGCACCTTCCTGTAGATTAGAAAATGTTGCTCTGAAGCTGAAATTTTTGCTTTTTCCACTCACTGTAAATATAAATATTTCAGGGATGTACTCATGTTCTTACTAGCCATTCGAACTCTGTGAAATACAGTAAATTCTGCTATGCTGGCTGAAGACATAGTTTCTGTTCATGCAGTTGTGTCATTCTACATTTTAATTTTTAAAACTCTGTAAATAATTTAAAATCACACATTATTCTGTTATAAAAATGTCTCCATTATCTAACTTGGGTTGTCGAATGAGCACGTATCTTGCAATTGCTGAAAGCTTCAGTATCTCCCCATATTGTATTCACACTGTTAATGTTAAATGTTCTTCCTCTAAAGGAGGTACAAACCTTTTCCTTAGCAATCCTAAAGAAGTATCTTTCTGCATTTTAACCTGAAAATGGCAGTTCACATGTGAAGTCTCATCTCATGCGTGTTTTTAATGCATTGCAAAACCAAAAAAAGCTAAAAATAGAAATGTGTTTTCAGCGCTTTCAAGGATGCCTGTATCGACATGCTCAATAAGCCTCTCTTTTGTCTGAACAAAAAAACAAAAACACTGGCAACAGTGGCTTTTCATACCTATGATATTTCATAGCTAAAATCAGTAAAATTAGCTCTGTTAAAGTTTATGGTTTTAAGACAAGTGTTTCTTGTTGCTGCATTTTATTGTCAGTTCTTGGCCAAAGAGAAGACGCTAAGATAATTTCAAAAACTAAAGCAAAAGGCTTTATAATTTGTCTTTTATTAATTTAGGGCATTCAAAATATAAAAATAAAATGCTTTAAACATACTGTATATACATATATAGCCTTCAGTTTTACATCCTTTCCAACATGATTTTTTTCAGTTAATAGCTCAGCCTAATCTTGGATAAAAGGAGAAACAGTCGAAAACAGAAAACAGCATGGTATGGGAAAACAAAACTGTGAAAGTGCCAGCCCAATCCCCCATTACTCCTCATGTAAATGGGCTGAAATTCAGTTTTACACCAAAGATCTTCTGAACTGGGGCCATGCAAGCATAGTTCAGCTGAAGGGAGTATTATTAGTCTTCATTGATTTCTTTGGAAACATTTAACACCCTGGGAATGAAGTGCAGACTTTTCAGATTAAAAACTTTAATTCTGCACCCATATATACTGCATATTTCCCAAATGCATGCATTCACCTAAGTGAGTTCACTCCACATTTATACCCTTGTGCTTGACAGCAGCAGTTAACCCTTATTTATTATTTTTTAGGAAACAATTACCTTTTTCTTTTTAATTCAATGTAAAATGGTTTAGAGTTGTGTGGTTAGTAAGGTAACATTTTGCAGTTTAAAGTTTACCCATGAGTATAAGCAGTGAAATAGTCCTTGGGCAAAGGAGTATTCTACATTGTAGGTTTACATTTTTTTTTTAAAAATTGTGCAACTTCACACCAAAAAAATCCATCACAGGCAGTTCACCAAGAGCCAAGGTTGGGTGCTTTTGCTCACTCTGAGCAACACTTTCTGCACGCAGCCCCGCTGACTTCCCATTCAGGGGTAAGGTATCGTGTACAGCAGGCAGATGTGCGGAGAGCTGTACCTAAACAAACAGAAAACAAAAGTGGTTTGTGATGACATATCCCATGGGAGGAATAATTAGCATCATGTCCTGTCCTTGCTTTATAAATTATCCTGATTTAGCTGAAGATAATGCAAATAACTGATACAAACTAAGGATCTGTCTGTCTGTCAAAACACACTAATTCCTCATTGGAATGTCAGGAAAGACAACTTTTATTCCAGAAATGACCTCATGTTACTCAAGAGAATTTGAAAAACTTTTAACACAGGCACATTTTGTTACAGGCTTGTGAAGTCTTGAAGCTCAAAAAAGCTGAGTTTTGAAAGGTGTCTCTTCTTCTTTTTTTGGTTTTCTTTTCCCTTTAGTGCCCCTTGAGTTCTATGGAAAACAATAGGTAGACTCACCCCATAATTCTATAATCCAGTAGAATGACTAAGTTGAAAGCTAAAATCCTCTTGCCAACTTAATCACTTATCTACTTATGATCTTTTCCTTATCTTTTATTTTTCCATTTTATCTTTAGTGAAGAGCTTGTCTAGTATTTAGGTGATTTCTTTTCCATGATGTTAAGGCTCATTTTATTTCAGCTATAACAGCATAAAGGCAGAATAACATCTTTCATGTCACTAACAGTGTGGCAAAGTGGAAATGCACTTGTGTGCACGTCACCTTTAGTGGCTTCAAAGAAACATTCTTGAAAAAGTGTTCTACTGAATAACAAGGGTTTCAGCATCTCATTAAGGCTAAACAGCTGTTGAATACATTTGAGGCTGAAGAACATGAATCACTTCCAAGATAAGCTCTTTCTTTCCTTGGGGTCAAATATAGTATCTGTGTTCTTTATAGAAATGCAGTTCTGTTAACTATTTTTTAGTGCAAGAAGCAAAGGTGGCAGCAGCCAGCTGAGTCCATCTATATTTCAGTGGACATACTGTATATGGCATAAGTCCTGATTACTTAGATTGTTATGAAAATTTACCCACAGCTGTCTTGGTGATGAAAAGCTGGAAATCAACTAAAAGAGAATTATATTTTAAGAGGGAATCTATTTTACCTTCCCACTGATTTAGTGTTTTTAATATGGGATGCAGACAGAACAATATATGAAGAATGATATTTTCTCCTTTGCTTTAACTATGTCTACAGTAATTTAGGCTATTGCCAAAAATTTTTTAAAATACACAATATATTAATAGTCTATGATGGATATGAAAAGTCACACCAGGCTTTTTTTTTCCACATTCATATTCTGAACATACCTACAGCATGGGAAAAGCATAATAAGTCAGAACTTTATTATTGCCCAAGGAAAACAGGTAAATTTTCAAAGACCAGAATGTTAGCTCTCTTGGGATTAAAGTTTAAAACAAAATAACTGGCACAGAGTACTTGCCACTGCATACAGAAATGTAGAAAGGAAATTTGCTAATATTAAATAATAACTCTGTTTGTAGCACCACCACCAGTATACCTATAAGGGAAAAAAAATGCTTCAGAACAACAATGTAAACTTTACCAAGAGCTATACTTTACATTCATTAAAGCAGAAATTGAAGACAACTTTCTGTTTAAAAAATTACAACATAACCTTAGGGCTGGACACAAGTGAGCTGAGAATGATGGTACAATTCTGTTTCTCAGTGGGGTTTTTGACTGATAGGGCTTTGTAAGCATCTCTGCACAGGTTGCACACTAACAGCATTTTCCTCTACAGTTTTCAGTTTTGTTCAGATATTTTCCACCCATTTCTGTGTGTACACTTCATATGAATGTGGTGTTTCGTGAATCTGGGAGGCTGGGTATGACTGTGGAGAGTTACTTAGCTGGATTTCTGCCTTTGACTCTTCTGCCAAAGAGATAACTATTTCATAAGCTGTTGAAGCCTCCACTGTGGCGCAAAAGCATGACCAAAAACCCCTACCTAAACCTCATCACCTGAGGCTATCACCCCACCATGCAAAGACACAGAAAATAACTAGAAATCACCTCCTTAACTTAAAATTAAAAAAAAAAAAAAAAAAAAAAAAAAAAAAAAAAAAAACCCCCCTTAAAATAAAAATAAAAAAAAAAAAAAAAAAAAAAAAAAAAAAAAAAGGTAAGAAATGTACTGGAAGGTGAAAACAAATGCTGTCGAAAGCCTCTATTTACAAATGGATAAAATAACAAGGATCTTACTACTGCCTGATGATGGCAACATGCCAGAAGAATTGAAAAGCCACCTATTGCCTTAGTTCTATATTTCACTACCAAAACCCAATAAAACAACAAAAAAGGACCTCTTAATGACAGTGGATTGTATGATCTCAATGATTAAAGGGTTGTTCTCTAGGCAATTGGCAAACACTTCCCATTCAGCCACCTTTGCTGATTCAAGGCATAGCAGAATTTTCTGTGGTGATTTTTCTTTATTGATTTTTGCACAAATTATAGAACAATTGCACATTTAGAAAGTTAGTGATGATTAAGAATAAATATGTGTGGTTTGACCAGGAGAGACTAGAACAAGGCTCCATGAGCCCTTTGAGGGACACAAAGTCTTTAAGAGCGTAACACCACACTTCTCTTAGTTTTTGATGTTGTCTTCAGCTCTTTCAATCCCAAAAGCCTTACGGGAGACAAGTCACAAGGAGAGATGCCAAGTATCGCCAGCATGAAGAGAGCAGTCCGTGAGCTAGGCTCAGGGGATGAGGAGCCAGCGAGCTCGTGGTGCTCCTGGACCAGCTCCTGCATCAGAGAGCGGAGGCCGTGACAGAGTGGCTGCCCTCCCTGGCTGTCTGCATGCCCTTGAACGCCAGCGAGGCGGGGATGTCGCAGCTGTGGGGGGACAGTGGCGTGCCCCCGGCGTGCTGCCAGCCATGGCTCGCCATGTAGCTGGATGGAGTGGCGCTGTACGTCATGTAAGGTGACACTTGGGCTGGTGTGGCGTAGGGAGGCATGGCCGGTGCTGACACGAAACTGCTGACGGCTGGGAGGCCATTGGGTGCCTGAAAGGAGAGGGAAGGGAAAAGCATTTCTAAGAGAGTAACACACATTGGATCTGGCATAAAATAAACTGCCCTCAGATGCTTCTGGGGCTTTGTACCAAAACTAGGGCCAGCAGGGATACCAAGAGAGAAACCCATAACCATTCCCCTGAACTTCAGGGGCTCAGTGGCCCCTTCTGCTTTGCTTTTAAGACCAGTTACCCCACTGTGATCATGCTTCACACCTCTCCCAACAACCTATCCCAGACAGGGACCAGTGGCAGATGTTTAGGGAACACACACCAAGAGCAGGGCAGGAAGTGCTCAGCCCCCTGTACACCTGCCTACCTTCCTGCAAACTGTTATTGATGGATTCCTAAAAGCTCGTGGTTGCATCTAATCTTTACACTTGAGAGCTACTGGAGGGATTTGTAATGAGTTTCTCCCTTCCCTCTCACTGAGCACCTTAATGCACTTGGCAATGACTTCCGCAGGTTGGAGTAGACGAACTGCAACGTTTACCCACCTTTCCCAAATTTTGCACAGGGTGTTGGTCACTGTGGCAAGCCCTTCTGGGTAGTGCTGTGGCAGTTTAAGCTGGGTGTGCAGTGACCACAGCCATCCCAGCGGCAGGAGAGACAGACTCATCCCTGTGCCTCACCTCTCCTGCCCCCAAAGGAGGGTGGCTCAGCCCTGAGCTGCCATGGGCAGGTGCAGGCACAGATCTGAAAGCAACACTCCCCAGACTGAAGAGGTAACAGCGGCTGGGGGAGGTGGAACATCTTAAACTCTTTGATAACTGTTTGTTCAGAGCATGAGTCAGAACTATAGTAGTAGTATTATTGATGGTGTCTTTTAAAAATCTGTTTTCTAGATACTTAGGATAAAAAACTTGTAAATGTTCTTTGCTCATAGCTTCTCCTGGTTTCAATAGGGCTTCTGGGCACAAAACAATTGCAGGGCTGGGTCCTTTCCTGCAAGCTATTTTCCTAGGTCCTTCTGTAGGCTGGGGAGAAGGGTCTCTATTTAAATAGAGATGGGAGAGTCCTTCAGTCAGCCATGGTATGATTTCACAATTAATGACTCCTTATTTAACTAAAAAGTGTTTGGTGGTTTATTCCACACCCATAAATGTTTCTTCAGCACAACAGGTACAAACCAAGATGATTTATCTTGCTTAAGTTTCAATTTGTGTAGTGTTTGTTTTAGGATTTGGGGTGAGATTTTTTCTCAAAAATGTTTCCTGTCTTGATATGAAAGAAGAGTACTGATTCAGCAAGTCCTGTAGCATCATCACATGGTACAACTGCACCCAACCTGAGTAGTGCAAAGTTAAGAAATGAAACAGACTTTTGTTTCTGCTAAGACTTCACATGATGTTAACATTTCACTTGTTCAATTTCTGCCTGGATTGCACCTGCCTGATTTCCAGTATTTACCTTCATAAAGGCCACTGGCCTGTTTTCAGGCTCATGAGTTTCCTATCCATGTAACTCACAGTTCCACTGTCTAGACTATCCTCTCATTGTCATTTGGGAAACAAAGCAGTAATTCTGCTGGACTCCATCAATATTAACCTGTCCAGCAATCTAAAGCAGCAGGAGACAGCAATGGGATCCTGGCCACAAGCTTCCAATAGGAATATTAATTAGTACAAAACATACAGCTGCAGCAGCAACATAACTGTCATTCCAAATCCATAAATATTTTGTTGAAGCTGAACTTGCCTTATTCTTTTGAAAATCCAAATCTGTGATCTGACCAGTAACTCAAATTACGTGCTCCCTATTTTGACTCAGAATTACACTTTAGCCTCAGCTTTAAATATCAGTGTATGCAGCAATACTAATTAATACAAACCTGCAAATAATTGCGCTGCAAATCAGTAAAATTCTTGAATCATGTGGAAAAAATATTTCATTGAATTTACTGGAAAGTAAGAAGTGTAACTGGCCCTAAAAAGCTGCTATTCCAATGTGCAAACATGAAACAAGAATGAGCACCTCTGTTTTTTGTAACAAGCACTGACAAAAAGCTTTACACAGGGGCAGAAGAGCCATTAAAGCCAGGTTGTAATGCTGGGACATCAAGAGCCACAACCCAAACATATTCGGCACAGAGAATTACGGAAACCCTGAAGGGGTGGGTGCTGGAAGGAGAAAATATATGGGACAAGTCCCTGAAGTCTCATAGAGATGGAGGCAGTGCAAACCTTCAGCCTCTAAACCTCAAAAGAGGTTTTTTGAACTCTCTGAATCCACTCTGTTCCTCAGGCTTTCCCACTGCCAAGGAAGCTGCTACCAAGCAGTGGGCTCAAGGCTGTGCGTGGAAGCCCCATTTTAAGTAGGATTCCTCATGATGAGTGCTCGTGTTCTGTGAACCCTTAGCTGTGCTTTTGGAAGAATGTGTTAGGAGGTACAGGGTAGATCTGTGCCAGGCAATGTGCCAACAAGGCATCTCTTTGCTGGTCCACCACTGTTCAAGCCCATGTCCTGGCCTCCTGCATCTCCTACAGACAAGGCTGCCAGGGGTTCCTCAGCAACCATAAGCAGGTGACTTTGCATGATCCGAGGCAAATCTGAGCTCCTGAACAGCTCACATTAATGCAGGCGCTGTTGATAAATATTTGATCCAATCACGCATATCTGCTATGGCCTTATGGCATGAAGTCTTCGAACTATAATTAATAGAGAAGCCCAAGATTCCTATTGAATTGTGCTGTAGGTGCCACTTGGGTTGTTGTTGACAAAACAGATGGAAATTGACCAAAAAATCACTAGCTTTTGAAAAAGCTTCATTTAAAAGAATACCTATACTGATTATAACAGCCAGAACAACCCTTTTACACACACACACACACTTATTCAAAATACAGCTGTGCAAACTGTTGTTTTTTATAGTCTATTCTGAATGTCAGAAAGATCTTGCCCCAACTATTGAGGGCAGGACGTGGAGGCAGTTATTTAGGGACCACCAGCTGCAACCTGTCAGAAGCCACCAGTGCTGTCTGTCATCACTGCCTCACTGAACTGGTGAATCATTCTTATTTTTGTTGCACTGCTACAAAGCTTTACCACTCAAAGCCATAATTCTGTGGCTGCCACAGATGCCCCCAGCCAAGCAGGCGGCATTGGGATGGGTAGGAACTGGTCCAGCACAGAGTGCAATTCTGCCTCAGGGGAGGTTTGAGCCATACCCACAAAGCAGTCAGAGGCTTCCTCTGACCTTAATTAAAAGATGAGGGGGTAGAGAAAGTCTCATTTTATGAAATTTAGAACTATGCTACTCAAAAAAAAAAAGAAAAAAAAGGAAAAAAAAGAAAAGAAAAAAGAAAACCCCCTAATTTTCATCTCTGACTTTCATCTGTGAAAGACTTGACCTAATAGTCCTGACACGAGAGTTTTTACTTCCAAACAGCTTTAGATACAAAGTGTAGGTTATCAGAAGGGTTGAATCTTGTCTGTCAATCTGGCACTTTTTACAAACATGACATTCACTTAAAATAAATGGAGGGGATTAAGTTCCATGACCCTGTATATACTGGATGAATAATTCATCCTGCAGTATTTCAATGAGAGGAAATGAACACCAAAATCTAAACATTCGTAATTAGGAGTGCAAGAACCCCATGGTGTTTATGGATTTTTAAAACCTTAAGAATTTGTTTTAAGTGCAGAGGTTCTTGAACCTGGTTTTTAAGTTTTATAAATATTTTTTTTCTTAATTTGAACCATCGTTTTTCAAGGGAAATCTAATTTTTTAAAGCAAACAAACAAACATGTAGTTCTAACTGAACAAGAACCTCTGCTGTGCAAGAGATAAGGGTTCCCGTTTGAAAGTGCCTATTTTCTGGCTTCTACAAAGATCAGAGAGAAACTTTTGCTCTGAATTGCTACTTCTATCAATGTTTTGAGACAACTGATGGAATAAGTATTTTTAAATGTTAGAGCTGCATTTGAAACCTAGAACACATGGCCTCCCACCCACTCACAAATTCATTTAAACATATTCTTGCAAAGATACCAGCAAAACAAGAGTAATAGGGTCAGGATCACAAGTTTGGTCTGGTGCCTTTCTGCCAAGTTGTTGCTGATACCTGCCAGTGACAGGAATATCCAGGCAAGAAATCAAAGCCAGGGTGGACATAAAGACTTATTTTAGGTCACACAAAATGGTACTGGCTGAAACAAGCAGACTGCACATATTTGCACCAGTAGAGTTGGTTGAGTAGTTTTAACAGATGGAGTCTTTAGTTTTAGTCACTTTAGATACAATACTAACTAGAGAAAACTTTTTTTGTCATTGTTTTCAGTCTGTTTGTGATTTGCCACACAGAGGGAGTGGCTGGATGAAAACCTAGTCTAGAACCAAGCTCATGTGGAACTGTCTTCGGAATTATTTCCATTAGCTGCTTGGACTCCTAAAAGTCAGAACAGTTCCTCCCCAAACCAGAGGTAACCACCACACACACCTTGATATCTGTTTTGAAGAAACATGCAAGCTAGATTTCACTTTTGGTCCTAGTGGTATATTCAAATTATATATTGTAGTGAATTGATATTATTTGGTTTCATTCCCTTCCCTACTTTTCCTTCTCTGACTTTTGCTTGCTAGGTATGTGTTCTCTCAGAATCAAAGTTAGACCATCTCCTGTGTTCCCTTCCCGTATGGATTCTAAATGTTTCAGAAAATGACCCAGAATTGTAGCATTCAAAATCAAAGACCTGTATTTGTGTTAGCTATCATTAATGGCAATAATGTAAAGGATCTCATTTCAGGTTTATGTGACTACAAACCAGAGCAGATTTGATGCCACAGGTGGATGCCACCTCAATTTTATAGTCTAACTCTAAAGTGAATGTCCAAAAGAATGTAAATGATTCTTCTTATTGTAAAGTCATTATTTACAATATTTAAATGACTTGCCCGTTGTAATATAATTGTTACAATATTTAATTAAACAGTTCATGTATTGCATAGACTAAGAACGAAGGCTTTGCAGAAGTAGTTTAAGTTACTATTAAAAAAAAAAAAGTTTCTGGAGAAACAGCATAGGGTTCAAGTTCAAGTTACCTAATTCACCAGCCCGAATGAGCTGGGACAGTGACTCAGCCCAAAGTCCCCTGCTGCAGTCATCAGAAGTTCAGTCTGTGTCATGGTTTAAGGGACACACCTCTGGTGAATCAGTTTGCCGTTTTCGTTTCTGTCTCTCAGTTCTAACACTCACTCGGATGGAATGAACCCTTCCAGTCCTTGGATGAGCAAGCTCAGCGCATTGCCTTGATCCTGCAGCACAGCCTTTCCCCGAGAGCAAACGAAACCAGCCTGCAGAGGTCCCACAGCCTGTCACTGGGAGCAGCAGCTGCCCAGCACAGAGGAGTGCTGGCAGCAGCTTTCTCTGCAGGGACGTTGTCGCAGCTCTGCACACACACAGACACCCTCTCGCCGCTGGTTTTCAAAATGAAAACCTTCAAACATATTCTGGAAATGATGAATCTTTTCTGAACGTCTTGAAAACGCAGTCATGAAGTAGCTATTGCAGAAGTAATTTTTTCCACAGCAAGAGAAAAGCATAGCAGGGAGCAAAATATCTAGTCCTTCAATCAGAAGAGCAAATTAGCATAAAAACCCAGAGGATATCTCACGGTTTTAGTGACATGCACATAATCAGTCAAAAAGATTATGACAACAAGACTGGGAGCAATCAAACACAAACTGTAAACATCAAGGAAGCAAACATGCTAAATCTCCCTTTATAATTGGAGGTTAAATATGACTTATTAATCAAGCCAACATATGGGATCCCAAGGGAAGAGTAAACAAATTTTCCAAGTAAAACAGCAGCAGGCCGGTAATAGAAGTGTCATTTAGGAAAATGGCACTACTAAATGATCTAAGTAATAGAAATGGGGTTTTTTAATGTTTCAAAATTAATAACCTTAAGTAATATTTTTGTAGAAAGTGTAGTTACTAAATTAGAGCTAAATTCTGAAGCTGCAATTCAGTGCTACAGCATCAACAGGAAAAACTACATGATACCACAAATATTCATTCAGATAAGTGTTCCACTAAAATTAATGTGCCTACACCGGTAAGTCAGAACCACCTAAAGAAGAAGGGTTTAAAAAGTGAGCACTTAGTAAATTTCCCCTGTTTATGGTAAGTTTTTATTTAAAATATTTTTTATTAGAAATAAATTTGCTAAGGTATATCTGAATAACGTAGCCAGAGTTAACCCTGTGAATCAGGGTTTGCTTTTTATAGTGCTGGAAAAGGTTCTTGCAAAAAAAATTCATATTAGACTAAATATCCATATTCTCAGATTAATTAACTTACTTTATTGAACATATTCCTGATTTGATTTTCTATTAATTTCACTGCAATCAACAGAGAATAAAACAGACACTGACATTGAATAATTTTGACATACAAAAAATCTTAAACAGAAGAGGGAATATTTTGTATGTAGGATATTAATGTGGTATAATATTATCTAATTTAATATTTGCCTTTATTTTCAAGAAAGAGTGAAGAGTGATGATACATTGGAATTGAGTAGCTTTTAAAAATGACATAGGCAAGGGGCTTACAGCTGCTCTGTTGCTCAGCTGAACTGAGTTGATTTCCAGAAGACTGAGATTTGAAAAAAGAAAAGAGACCTTTCAAGAATGGAGAATTACACTATTTCTCTTTCACTGTAAGTTGTGCAAAGCAATGCTGGTATTCTAGTTGAAGTCACAATTAAAACAGACTTATTCACATGCTGGAGTGCTCTAAGATTTCAAACATAGTCAGCTACCCAATCCTATACATTGTCTCTCAAAAATATGCCATTTTCTTTACAGCTATTTCTCCCATTATTAAATTCAATGCACAACAATGTACTTCATAGGAAAAGCACACTACTTCCTTCTAAAATAAAGTTCAGTCCTTTCATAATGAGCAGATGCCATTCCCCGTGTTTAACGTGCTTTTTTGTTAACTTAAAGTTATTTCCTTTACTTATAGCCATCCCCAGCTGCACTGAATAACACAGAAACCAGATAATACCAATTGAGTGTTTTAACTATAGCTGGGACATGCATCAAGATCACTCTAAATTATATTTTCTTATCCAGTTTTAAATCTCAGCCTCTTCAGGGAAATAAAATCCCAGTTTTGGAAATAGTAATAGTAACTTGAATTAACACACCATCACCAATCCTTTCCTGAAGGAGCCAGGGGCATTTTATGTCTTCCAAAGCAAACTACAGCAGAAACAAAAGCAAAAAGAAAAAAAAAAAAAGTGGGGGGGGCGGGGAGAAAGAAAAACCACCACTCATTCTCTGAAACTGAGTAATCTACTACAAAAACAACAGAGGAAAAGAGAGGTAGGAGAAAAAGGCATGGTGGATAAGATGGCTTTCACAGTGAAGTGAGATATACCACAGCACACCAAGCACGCAGTAGTATGTCCACCTAAATGTCTCCAAATGCAGATTATAGTTCAAGGTGTGCACTGTCATTGAATGGTTGCTTTTCTTTCATACACCAGACTAAGAAGGATGATATAAATCAAAGTCACTGCCTTTCCAGTGAAGATGCTGGATCTTGGGGTATGTTCTACTCTTTAACAAACTTCACAACCAGACTATCTCAAAGTGGGGTGAAAACAAATTCTGGTTGCTATAAGCATGAAGTCTGGTTCTGATGGCAAAAACACAACTTAAGTCTTCCTTAGACAGATAGACTGTGCTTATGAGGGCAATAGGAAAGCACAGGAAAAAAAAATCATGTCATATAAGCAAACTCCTTTGAGTAAGAATTAACAACAGATTCCCATAGTTTTAGAACAGATTTGCACAATAATTCCCCTTTGGTATTTTGGCAAAATCTGGAATTGGGCAGGGCACACATGGACGCTAAACAAGCAAATACACTGGAAGGAATAAACATTTGTTCTTTTCTATGCTGTTGGTTAACACCATAATGTATTATTGAAAGGTTCTATGAAAAATGCCTTCTTAATACTAAATATTTAGCAATATATTGTCATTTCAATGAAACTGAGGGAGGAGACTTATGGACACAGACACTTCAAAGGGATTCATGATGTCTAGAAGCTAGGCAAATATGGGGTCAAACTGGAAAAGTCCCCACCTTGCTGTCTTCAGGGACAGCCAAAACAGCAGTCTCCGATGTCTAACAAATCTCTGATGCTGCAGAGGCAGTTACTGGGAAGCTGGTACGCTAAGGAGGGTGAAACCACAGCCCATCAATTGCTGAATGCCTATGGTTATTATGACTAGGTGGGTGGGCAATTTCTAAAAGCTGATAAATTGCCACAACAGACAAATTCAAACATACTATACAGTCTTCATATACTTGCCAAACTTCTGCAAGAACCAAGACTGAACAGCTCAAATCACATCTAATACCCCTGCTCCTGGCACTCTGCTCCTTGGCTGTGATGGGTATCTCCCATCACTCCCACTTTACAGTCCCTGGTCCTGTTTGTCACGGCAGACCTCCTGGTGGATTGGGGTCCTTTGAGCAGAAGGTGCTTAGAGTGCAGTTTGAGTGTCATCATACCATTCACTCACCTCTCTGACTTTCTTTATTAGTTTCATCCGGGTGGAGTGCCCTGAAGCCATGTGGGTTGGTGGACAGGGCACTGTGTTTTGGCCGTGGAAGCAGGTGGCCAGTAAGAGGCAGGTCTCACAAATGGGGTTCGATTTGGGTGCCATCCAGATCACCTGGGAAGGAATCGGGTGCATGTAGTGGGATCAGCTCATCCCCTTCACCCACAACATGCAATGACAAGGATGCCTAGACCTTGAGCAAGCCGTCTTAGTGGCAATATTTTAACAGCAGGCCTGGTCTGGAGATCCTAGTGAGAGCAACACAGAACCAGACAGTCTCCAAGCCAAGGTCTGAACCCCTGCACCAGACTCTGCTAACAATGCTGCTGGGTACTATGGGAAGAAAGCAAATAAGCACCTCTCCTTCACAGCTTCACCCCCCTCCTACTTGGGTATGACTGAGGAGCAGTAGGTCCAGACCTTTGTCATTGATGGCTTTGGCACAGACCCATAGCAGGAATCCAGCTGCCTGGATCCTGAGTTATAATATAGGATACCAAATAAGTAATTTGCTAATTAATTTTTTCATTAAATAATGTGTGTAGGAGGACCATGTAATTTGCCATAATATTTAACGTTACATTTTAATGTTCTCCCTAAAGAAGTTACCCTGTATTGTGGGTTCTAAGCACTGCAGATACAGTTACAGATGCACGGCCACCATATATACAGTTCATTGTTCATCTACAAATGAAAGATCAGGAACTAAATGTTTACATTACCTACATTTTCTGTACAAGTAGTTGTCCAGAATTACACCTACAATTATTTGCAATCACTTGCCCTAACATGGAGCCTTCCCTTTATGTGCTTGCAGCACTCAGAGCTCATGGCCCCAGTCAGAATGCAGCCACAGGACAGGGAGTGATGTCCCAGCAATGCTGAAAGCTCAAGCCCCTAACAGCTGATGAAGTTCAGCTGACACAGACCTGAGGCAGTTGCTGCTTAGGGGTTTGGCCAGCATGTCAGAGGAAGACTTCACTCAAATAATGTTCACAAACCCCTCTGAATTAGGAGGAGTGTTTTCTGCAGCTGCAGCAGGTTTGGGAGGAGGCCTCCAAACAGCTGGCCATTTCCAGGAGCAAGCTTGCTCTTAGACCCCCCAGTTACAAGCTTTTTCCCATTAATGAGTATCGGCTCCCTTTGGCAATATGCACATCTGCTTCCTGCAATGCACACAGAAAGTCATTCTGAAAATAAATTATTTCCAAGCTATTTGCTTCTCAGCAAATCATACAGACCTATGTCAGATCTTCTGCATTCTCATACATGTGTAAATACAGACCACAATTTTTTCAGTTTGAACATCGATTATGTTAGTCCAGCAAGTCACAAGCATCAGATGTCTGAGAACTGCATTTTAAATATGATGCGTGTTTATTGTTTTGATTTCAAATGCAGGTTACAAATGTGTTCATATTGCAGTCATTTCAGCTATTTTTTTCTTAGTGCAGTTGTCAGTATAAGCTGTGCAATGCAAAAGAAAATACTCAGAATATTAATCCTTTTTATCAATAGCATAATCATTTGTAGAAGCCCCTGAACACCACACTGAATGTGCCTCTCTGCGTAAAATCTGCAATATAACTGAGCTCTGTATGAAATGTGTATGACACAAAACTGTCAAGCTCTTGGAAAAATCTATTTTCCTTTTCAGTTTGTCTGATTCACGGTCACCCTGTTTGAAAGCCATATGAGAAATCTTTGAGTGTGATACACCAGGAAAATTATGCAATTGCTTACGTATAAATGACAACCTGGTAATTAAACCTGAACAGAAACTTTACAAGGCATCTCTTGATTTCCTGTGGAATGTTTTGTACAGAATCATAGTCCGCCAGGCTAAGCTTTCAAGTCCCGAAACCCAAATACTGATCAACATTGCAAACAAAAGCCCCAGAGACACCAGGAAATTCTTAATACATAAAATGAAAAATGTTCTACCCCCAGAGGTTCAGTTTAATGTTAAACTAGTGTCACTGCATGTTGCCAAGGTAAAAACGTGAAGTCTTCCTGCCTTTTTTGTGGGTGAATTCCCACTGATGTGTGGGACAAGGGCTGAAATGTAGCCATTGGGACCAGTTGGAGAGGTCAGCCTTGGCTGCTGCCTGACAAGTCTGGGATGTCAATAAGAGTTTTGCCTACAAAGAGCCTACAGTATCCCATGTCTTAAAACAAATGTATATAATTTAAAAGAAGTGATCAAATAAATATATTGTAAAAGTACACAAGACCTTGTTCTTTGGTCTCAATTTTTCTGGTCTTTCTCACGCAGAGGGATTTCCAGGGGATTTCTTGAGAAGCCAAATATTATCTTCCATTACTAAGGCTGGGGAGCAAGTCTTTCTCTTGCCTAGTAGTTATGGAGGATTTTCAAGCTATGGACAGGTGAATTTTGGCTATTGGTGATGCTTAAATATGTAAATTATATTTGCTGGAAAAAGCAGAATTACCTACCACTCGCACAAAATCCATTGTTAATGTGCTTCAGAGCACCTTTCCTCTGCTCCTGTTGTGAAATTGGAAAGCCTAAGTTAAACATCCACACTTGATTCCCTCCTCTCGTAGGCACCTCTGATTTGATAATACAGATATAAAACTGGAACATTACAGAACAGTCACTTCTCTTCTCTGGGGGAAATCTGGTGGCTGCCTCTTAAGACCCTTAAGAGCTTTTGTAACGAGCTTTGCCCAAAAGAGATAAGGAAATAGCATTTACCCTGAAGTACAAAGACAGAGCCTATTTCATCATAGTCCTTCTGGCATAAAAGTTTGTCTGAGACTTTCCCGTTTTTCCACCATTCCAGATACCCCCCTGCTAAATTCACAAATGAACCAGCATGCTCTCATGTCCCCTGCTCATCTCTTTACACCCAAAGTGGTACATATTGCAAGAGACCATGGATTCCATGATGTCAGAAAATTTACTGTCACAGACTGTCACTCCAGACTCACTGCACTTCAGTGAAAGGACAGTAAGTCAGTGCTATGTGCAGCAAGAATTTGGTTCCTAAACTTCACTTTGCACTGTCTGGAACAAATATTTTGGCAAAAGGAATGTGGCAAGTGGCAAGAACTGCAAAAAATCACATTTTCCCATCTTTATATAGCATGATTTTTTTAAACACATTCTAAATTAGCAAAGTAGTGAACTTGCGACAGACAAAGCAATTAATGCACATTTGAATTAATTCTCTGGATAACAATTCTGAATACTACATGAACAGACTGGTCTATATGTTGGAACTTTCCAAAGCCAAAATCTGTTTACCTATATTATTACAGGGAACAAGCTGGGAAGAACCTCCTCTATATCTTCTTTTAGAGAGCAGCGTTCTGAATATGGCTTTTCTGCCCTTTTAAACTCTCTGGACAATGTATTTTGATAAATTAATTCCATTTTATTAAAGAAATTTTCTCAATTTTAAAATAGCATGTAAGTTTAAATTACATTTATCAGGTGAACTTGCAGGCTGAACAAAACTTTAAAGTAAAACTGGTATTGACAATAGAACAGTGATATATTATGAAGATGAAATCATAAATATTGAAAGAGTAAAAAAGAAAAAAAGAAAAGGTAAAAAATAGTTTCCAAACCAGCATTGAAAATAGCCCAATTGATAAAACATTATTGCTCAGCACATCTGTTGAAGTAAATGAGATCCATTAGAGGCCATGGTTTATAGCCTACAAGCAAGATACTGTGAATATTTCAGCAGGATTATGTGCAGAAGGCCCAGCCTGGAACCTAAGACAATGAAGCCACAGTACAGCTGCTCTTACAGAATAGTGACAAACTGTATCTATTTTTTTTAGTAAGAATGTTAACACTCGTTTTAGTCTTTAAAGAAAATTGTAGAAGGAGTATTAACTCTAAATCTAAGTCTAATTCTATCTTTAACCATACAGTCATGGCTATACTATAGTGCACATTATTTGTGACATGAAATGAACATAATAATAATGGGATAATAGAAAAGCAAAACAAATAGGAGAGCACTGAGGGTGGTGTATTGTTTAAAAGGCAATATATATAATGAAGTGGCTGTTCACCATCGGGATCTACTGTATTTCCCGCTCTGCCTAATTCACCTCTTTGCAAGTGTTCCTGCAGTTTGTGCTCCGCATCTTGCATCTGAAAGGGTCTGATTCAGCTACTCTCACCACCAAACACGAGCTACAAAAGTCTCCTCTACACGGATCTAAAACCAGACACAGAACTCGGAAAATATGTCCAAAACCTCTGTCTTTGAACAGGAAAAATGCTAAACAGCGATCGTGGGTTTTCTTCGACTTGGTTGTAAGTACAACAAAGCGTGGCCGGGAAGTCAGCGTGTCTGAGAGACCTCTGATGCATTTTGAAATGTTTCCATCACACGGAAAAAATGTTTTCAAAACCTGTGCTTTCCCAGCGAGTAACAGTTGAGCCTTTTATAGCTTTTCTCCTGGCATGGGACTTGATTAGCAAGTACAAAGATTTAGACAGAGATTTATTAAGTAACAGTTATATTGTGTTGTAATTAAAACGTAGGAAATTCGCCGTCTACTTAAGCGTTTAAAAATGCTTAATGTAGGAAGCAATTACACCTCATTTTCAAATTATTCCCCTGACTACAGAGCACGCTGCGGACAGAGTAAAACGCGGCTGTGAGGGCGGCGGCGGCGGCGGGACGTGCCCGCTGGCCCGGCCGGGGCGGGGGTCGGTGGCGGCGGTTCTGGAGCGCCCGCTGGGCCGGCGGAGCGGGGGCGGCCNGCCCTCCACCCGCCGGCAGCAAGGCGGGATGGGGGTGCTGGGCGCCGCGGCGGCCGGGCCGGGGGAGGGAGCGGAGAGAGGAGCGACGAGAGCCAGGCTTTTTCCCGAAGTCGCCCGTCTTTGCAA
>VZRQ01000142.1:2430417-2482654 GCA_013397975.1 Machaerirhynchus nigripectus | reverse complement strand
CTTTTTTTTTTTTTTTAAATAGAGTCTCAAAGGTACAGACTCTGTAAATTAAATAAAACGTGAGAAGAAATAAGGCGGTGATCCTAGTGCACGAAATATCATCAAATAAACACAAAATTTATGTCGCCGGTGTGTATAAACATCGTATCAATATTATTTTAATTGAAATGTAAGATATTTTTAGGAAAAAAAAATTGAACGAGATTTCACAGCCTGCACAGGTCGCACTGAACATTCCTAACTGTGAAGAAATAAGATGTTGGAGGAGATCGCTCAGCAATTAGTGGCATGTTGTAACCGTTTTGTGGTGAAAAGAAGGTAATAATGGTTCTTTTACAGGTACCTCTATTTGATCGGAATATCGGCGGATACTTCTGTTTTCTCCACCTGGATTAAAACAAACAAACGAACAAACAACAAACCCCAACAAACCAAAAAAAAAAGCCCTAACAAAACAAAAACACCACAACAGCAACTTTTCTATGGCAGTTTTGTGGTTACTTAAAAAATGCGAGTTGCCCGTTCAAAATACCCCACCTGTAAATTGTGGTGCTTCCTCAACCAAGCTAAAATTACCTCTGATAAAGGGAACACTCATCTCACCCGCCCAAATGCCACTGTCCGAAAGCGCTGGCATTTTGCGCAGGCAGTACTAGCAGGCGTTTGCTGAAGCCAGAACCCCTTTTTGTGTTGTGAGCTGACCTTCTTTGGCTATTTTTAAGGCAGAAGGCATTGAACTAGTGGGATCCAGATCTCGCCTTTAATTAAGTTATTTATATAATTAAACAATGAAAGGGGGTGCGAGCCCGTAAAACTTCCGATCCGTTTTAACGGGGTATTTCTTGTCAATGCGAGGTTTCTTGTCGGGATCCCCGACAAGGCTGCCCGCCCTACAGGCGTAACCTCCCCAGCCCGACGGGGCCTGGGCTGCCCGCCGCCCCGGCCTCCCTGAACACGCGGGACTCCCGTTGCTTTAGCCCGGTCCAGTGGCGTGTGGCCGGGGGCTATCTCCGGGCACACGGGTGGTGTAAGCCCGACCCCGCCGCTCCTGGACCCGCTCGGCGCCCCTAAAGCTCCCTCAGGGTTGCTGAGATGCTCGGGCGTGACCCTGCGCTGCTCTCCCACGCTGCCCGAGCAGCTTCTCTTCCCATCTGTGCCTATTGTGTTCACAGTTGGGTCCTTCTCTCCCCGCTCCGCCGTGTCCTCCAACCTGTCTGTTCCCCCTCCTTCCCTCTCCCACCCCTCCACCCCCGAGCCCGCCTCTGATCTCCTGGATATTTGGTTTCTTTCCCTTTCTCAATGTGTGTTCCTGATGTGGTCCTGTCGGAAAAGCTCGTTTACTCTGCTCGGGTCTCCAGTGGTTTAAGGATAATGTTTATCAGAAGTGAACGTGCTCAACTTGTTTCCATTCAACTGCTGAGTGTGGGCTGAAATACCAAAGGTCACATCTACAGTGAGTCGGTAGAGGGCAGGGGGAGACGAGAGGAATATGAAAACATAATATACAACAGCCTGTTGATCGCTTTTGACCTGCCTGGCAAAAAGATTAATTTTTTCAGGTAGGAAAGCATTGAAGAATCGGACGGGAAAGGCAGCAGGGACAGGAGGGCGGGGGGCGCAGGGTCGGGGCTTCTCCAGCCGGGAAAGGGCACGCGTGCCCGGGCAGGGGGCTCGCCCTGAGAAGCCGGCGGCTGCTCCGGCACGCACCCGCGCCCTCACCGCGGGGTCCCCCGGCCGGGCAGAGCAAAGCGGGAGGCGGGGTGGGGGAAGCTGTAAGAGACTGGAGCCAGGGCCAGACAGGAGCCGGGCTTCCCCTCCCATTTCTTTCCCTCCGTGCCGAGAGAGTGACTGAGCGGTGCACAGCGCGGCCAGAGCCCCGGGTACCGGCAGCCGGTGTCTCCCGAGGGTCGCTGCCTCTGCCTGCCTTCTCCCAACACCGCTGCTCTGCAGAGGGGAGCCAGAGGCGCTCCCTTTCCTCTCCTTCCCTCAATCCCTGCTCTCTCGCCCTCTCTCATCCATAAAACAGACTCGGCGTGAGCTGCCCTCTGCGAATCGCGTGTACGGCGGCAGCCTCGGTGCGCGGCCGATACCGGCGAGGCAACGGCTGGCAGCCCCTGGCTATACCGCCCATGTAGGCCTTCTCGGCGCTTTCCGGGACCGGGCAGGCCTCCAAACAATGCCCAGCCTCCCGTAGCTGAGAGCAGAGTCCCGACGCTGCGGTATCCCACGGCTCCGGCAGGGCTCCGTTGCGCCGCCGTGCTCACCTTGGCGTGTCCTGCTTCTGCCTCTCAGAGCCGCCTTCATGAGGCCTCCCTGTGCCTCGCTCTGCTCCCCAGATGCCTCCGCTATTCCCTGGTAGGAAGAGACCAGGCAAATCCAACGCGGCACACCCCACAGCCCCTCTTTGAAGCTGCAGATTTTTATTGATTTTCTTTTTTTTTAAAAGGAGGAAGATAATCCCCTCTCCTTCCTCGAGGGGACTGGGCTATTGAGGGGCTGTTAAGGCAGAAGGATGCCCACATAGTAGCGTATTTTGTAAGTAGAAGTCCCCCCGATCCTTCCCAAAGGACAGAGCCCTCTCAGCCATGTCGGTAGTCGGGTGGCCGTATTTTCCGAGGTGGCGTGGGTAAGGTCCTGGGGGGCGGACGTGGTGCGGCGGCCCGAGGGACTGTCGTCGCTGGCCTGTCTTNNCGCCGCCGCGCCCCCTCCCTCCCCCCCCCCCCCCCCGGTTCCTGCCATGCGGCTCAAAGCCGCGAAATCCACCCCCGGAAGCGATGCAGACAGTTTGGCGAGCAAAGAGCATCTTGGAGCCTGAGCACGGGTGAGGGGATAACGCGGTGGGGGTGTCGGAGGAGATTTTGGACGCCTCTGAAAGGCAGACAGGAAAAAGCGGGCAGAGGCAGGTGGAAAGTTAGGGACAACCCAGCGACAACCTTGAATTATGTCCAGAGGTAACCCCTCCCGGAGGGAAGGTGCTGTGTGAAATGGAGAGAGATGAGATCCACGGAGCTTTGAAATGCGGCTTTCATTTTGCACAGAGCTATTCCTACACGTGGGCGTATAAAATCCCACGGAATCTCCAGGGATCATTCCCATTTTCTGCGAGGAATCAAACGCAGGATGAAGGGGCCTCCACGCATCACTGGCTGCCATGTGCATTTCCTTATGCCACAAAATAGCTGAGCGCAGTAGGTTAGCGAGGGCAGCGTGCCTTGGCAGGCAGAGGGAGACGGTGCGGGGCTGCTCGCCATCCTGGCTGACCTCGCCGCTCCCGCTCCCCCTCCGAGCCTGAGAGCCTGGAAATACCCGGCCTGACCCCCAGATCTCAGGTGTGCTGACCCCACCTGCTAGCCTGGGACAAGAGCACATTCACCGGCAAACGCTTGTGCGAAAGAGAAGGGGAATTTTCACAGGGAGACGTCCTTTCCAGCCGGCGCGCGGCTACAGATAGGGACCGCTGCAGATAGGGACCACAGCAATAGGGACCGCTGCTCCCCCAACAGCTCCCTAACCCTTGGCGACCCCCGGCTCCCGCTCTTCTGCAGGGGCTGGCCTTGTGTTCCACTTGTCCTCCTCTCTTCGGGGGAAAGGGACTTTTTGAGAATGATCCGGGCACAAGTTGCTGATCCGTTGTTGGTAAATGTCGTGTTTCTTGTAACTGCCTTCTACCTTATTTTAGCTCGCTAAAACCCACCGGCTTATACATTTGTGTTTGTGGAAACTGCTCGCATTCATTTACTTGTGATTCCAGGGGGGTATATTTTTACCCTAACTTAATTAACGAAATATTCAAACCTGCACGGAAACACACGCAACGACTCTGAAACTCTCAGAAGGTGGGCGGTAGAAAGGGAACTGTGCCGTGTGAGTGTGTGATTTCAATTCTAAGAAATTGTTTTAAGGTCGGGGACAAGACGGAGAATGGAAATATAATAGGATGAAATTTTGTATAACAAAGTTTCATCAGATACAAACGAGCCATGTCTGGTCATTCCTGCATATTTATGAAACAATGGTGGGCAAAATACAATCGGGTCTTGGAGTCACTTCGGCTGTCACAGACCCAAAATCTGAAGAAAACGAAACATAGCAAGAAATTGAGACACAAGGTTTTTAGATGTCATGCTTTTGGGATAAGGAGGCAGCCTCTTGCAAAGCTCACCTCCCTGGCGTGCAGGAGAGGAAAGTTCAGCTTCAGCAGTTAGGAAATGCCCACGCCGTGTCGGGCTGTGTCGGGGGTTGGGCTGGAGCTCGTTCTCGAGCAGCTCGTTCTCGAGCATTTTCTCCCACCGCTCGGAGCCGGCTGGTTCCCCGACTGGCTGGTTCCCCGGCCTGGCCGGAGATCTCAGTCCCTACGGCACGGCGGGGAGCCGTCCCCCGGCCTGATGGGAGAAGGGCAGGTTCTGTAGAAACTCAGACGACCCGTGGAGAGTGAGTACGGACATTTGACCCATTCTCAAGGGAAAGGAGGAGACCGACAGGTTACCCTGTCGGGGCTGACCCCGCCGTTTCAGGTCCGTACAGACCCTCTGCAGTGAGGGCAAGAGCATGTGCCTGCACTTCACTGGAAGACGCTGAAGACGGGTGAACAGATGAAATAAATGCACAGTAGTGCTAAATCGGGAGAAAGGCCCGGGTTAAGGACATCCCCGCGGACTGAGTTTCCCCGTGAAACCCCTCCGCCCTTCCCGCCGCTGCCAAGACACGGGGCTGTCCCAGTCCCTCTCCCCGGCGCGGGGAGTTCCACCTGGCCTATGGCATCGGTGGCAGTGTCGTATCCCTTTCGCCCTCGCTTGAATATTCAGATCGAGGTTGGGAGGGTTAGGTGGGGTGTCTTAATGATGTGTTAGCTGCTTGGACGGATTTAATAACTTTGCCGCCAATCGTACTTAGCAACCCCTCTGGAAACCAGACATTGTCTCATTAGGGCTTTCCTGGTGCAAGCATTTGACTTGAATGAGCCGTGTTGAGTTAATTTCTATTTGCACTAGGATTTGTTTAATGACATGTAGGGGAATAGACAATTCTTGTGGACCAGACCATTAAGCTAAGAGGGCCAGATTTTAAAAGCGTATTTTGTTCTAATGAAGAAATCGGGTTTTCGTTTGTCACATGTCATAGGAATTTAGAGTAAATGAAAAAAAAAACTCTATTGTTCTGCCTTAAATTATAGGAACCAAGTGGGAATTCGTAGGCAATTTTCTCCATTTCTGCCTTCGCTTCTGCAACACCTAGTACCAGTGCCACCTACAGGAATAATTGCATTTTCGAGCTGCTTTCAAGGAACCAGAAGCGTTTGAGAGTCTTGGTAGCTCTGTCGTCTTCCTGGACGCGCAGCAGCAACTCTGACTTTGAAAGGCGTTGTTTTTCTTCGTGGCTTTCGTTTGAGATCACGCACTGATGCAGGTTCGCTCCTCTGTGCCACGGCAGGGAGAAGGACGAAGCCCTTCCCGCGGGGACCCGGGAGACGCAGCCAGCGAAGGTGAGGGGCAGCACCGTCTGCTTACACCAAGAAGCGTTTCGGGTGTCGCTGGGGATGCCCCGCTCGGCGCCGGGGAGGGGGCCGAGCGGAGCGTGGGCGGGCGGCAGCCAGCTCCCGCTTGCGCCGAGGGAGCCCAGCACACCTAAGGATACGGGGAACTTAGGAACTCTCCTGTACGGCGTCTTAAATCAATGCCGGTTTATCTCCTGGCTGCGTTGTTACGAAAGGCAGCTGTAAGCCAAGCGCGGCTCTGGGGCGCTCCCCTGCACAGCTCGCGGCACTACTTCGCTTGACGATTTATAATGACGAATGTCTTACAGTGGAAGAATAATTATCCCCTCCCTCGTCTCTTTGGTGAAGGAGGCCTTTGCTGCCAGCGAGGTTCTCCTCCGCTGCAGCCGTGCAGTCCCACGGTGTGAGGCCGAAGGGGGTCGGGGGGGGCTGGGGGGAGGGACGGCGAGCAGATGCACGGGCTGCCCTCCCACAAGTGCTTCGGCCGGGGAGGAATTTCCTTGTTTGAATCTGTGTCCACTAATCCTTTCCCATGGTTAATCCGACCCCCTAAATATTTGTCTTCGGGACCTAAGGCCGGTGACGATCCTCCCTGACCAGGCTTGGAAGTTCATCTTTTCTTTCTCTCGATACTTTATCTCTAAGGGTTTCCAGTTCCTATAGCTTTGCTTGTGCAAAAACACTTTATCCAAAAATATGTGCACGGGTAACTTCATCCTATGCCTTAGGGTCGTTGATGCCCTGTTGCTCTGGACCTCCGTGATGACCTGAAGTTCTTCTGCAGGTGGGGACATTTGTGTCATGCAGCGCACAGAACACGGCTGCCGGTCCTGCTGAAAGGAGGCTGCTAGCATTTTCCTTCAAAACCATGTCTTCCCCTGCATTACATAGTCACAAAACACCGAAGTGTTTGGGGTTTTTTCCCCTGATAGAGTAGGAGATGAGAGAGAAAAGAGAAGGGAAGAGAAGGGAAGAGAAGAGAAAAGAAAAACCAAGCTAGCAGTTTGGTCTGTGCTGAAAGGTTTGTGGCCATTTTACTCTTTTACTGCCTGTAGAAAACTCGGTCGTTACCGCCCTTGAGGGTTTTCTTTCGTTGAGAGAATAAAACGGGAACAAACACCTCAACAACAACAACAACAAAAGGATACGAGAAAATAGAGCCGAGTTGCCCTTTCTCCCTGTCCCATCCCCTCCTGCCTTGCGTGGGTCCTCGGGGGGCCTCAGCGTGGAAACAATTATTTGCGACATTAAATAACAGACGTAACCGGGCATGGAGTGCACTATCAGTTGAGGAATTTCATGAAGTAAACGAAAGTTTCTTTCTCTCCGGCTCAAAGTTTCTGCCGTGAAACTCATTAGGTTTTTTTACACGGCGGATCCGGGGTCGAACTGTGCCCGCTTACACCACGCGTGGAAATGGAAGCGTTATCCCACCACGGCTGCTGCGAACCACGCAAGTGCCATATCGCAGTTACCCCCAGCAGCCCGCGCCGCCGCTCCTCCGCCAGAAGCCCCTCGGCGGCACAGCCCGGGGGCGGGAGGGTCCGGCAGCCCGGCGGAACGGGCCAGAACAGCCCACGGCCGCCGAACAGCCCCTGTGCCCGGGCTGGCAGGGCAAGGGGGCCGGCTTTCGCTGTCTAGGTTTCGTTTGCAAAACGGTTCTCTCCTGCAGCTGCGGTGTAATACGAAGAGGGTAAAACCCACCCAGCTCTTTTACAAAGTTGAAAAGCCCCAAAATTTAATGCAGAATAGTGCTGTAAATACACAAGTTTTATTCCTTTGGAGAAGAACGCTGTTGCGAGAAGATTGCTGCCCCTCTCCACTGCCTGCCTCAACGGGACTCCCCTCCCGGGAAGACCCAGATGCCGCTCGGCGAGGAGGATTTTTTCCCCTCGGGATTCTGACAGAGTCAGAAAACGACATTTCAGAGTGACTTCTCCGTGGGTTTTCTGCCAAATGCAGCGATAATGAGTAACGCAGGGAGGATGCGGCGTCAGTCGCGGTGCTGAGGGGCATTTTGGCTTCCCCGTCGTTCTCTGACTCTGCCCATATACCCCTTTTCTGCAAGCACTGATGTCCTTGTCCCACAGCCTGTCGGTGTCCGGCAAGGGTATCTCCCTGCCGGGACCCCCATCCAGCCCCGATGGACGCATGCAGCCCGCAGCCAGCAACCTGGGACGTCGGGTCGATGTCCCTTCCTGCAGCTGTTCCACACTCATATCCCGGCTACCGCCCAGGGGGAAGGGACAGCAGAACAAGCGCCTGGGCTGCAGAAGCGCCCCACTCCTGGCAACTGAGTCCCGATGGGGGGAACTCCCAGGCTGGAGAGCCGGATACGGCCTTTACAGTCCATGTGTTGTCCCGAAACGGGTTCTTTCACCCGGTGTGCAAGAAAACTGATCCACACACACCGCTCTGGGATTGCTTCCAGCGGTGAAGCCGGAGGGAGGAAGGTGAGGGAATTTTGCTGCATACAGCACTGTGCTGAGCACCGAAGCAGAGTCTCAGCAGCTATGGGCGGCTCCACGCTCCACAGGAGCTGCTTGCTCTTGGCCGCGGCTCAGGCTCCATCGGGAGATCTCAGTGCCACCGACGTGGCCCTGGCACAGGGACCATGTCACAGGCCCTGCTGCTGAACACCTGCCCCTGCCACTGCCCTGGTCTTACTAGTGTTTCTTGACAGTTTTCCTTCTCCCCAGGGATGAGATTTGAAATATCTCCGTGTGGGATATTTGTCCTCGGGGTGTTTTAGGTCATCTCAGAACGCCCAATAAGGCAGAAAGTATTCATCAATGGGGCAGTGGAACCTAAGAGCCGTGGGAAGTGTGGGCTTTTCCTGCTGCTTGTAGGAGATTTATATGCTTGTGACTTATATGCTTGTAGGAGATGTATGTGGTGGAGAAAAGGGTGATGCCAATGCCTCCAGATAAAGTTTGCCGGCAAGAAATCCAAGAATAACTGCTGCGAAGGGCCCCATGTAACCCTGTTGGCGATGCTGCATGGCATCTTTCCACACCCCTGGACAAGGGCTTCTCTCCACGGTAAAGGTGGATGCTTATCCTAAATCAGGGAAATCACAGGTGCCCTCCTCGCAGGAAGACGAGCAGGAAGCTCCCCCCACCAGGTCCGTGCGACATCTACTGAATATCTCTTGGCTTCCTGGATCGAGACCTGGAACCAAGGCCTAACCCAGGCAAGTGACGCTGTAGCTGCAAAGACCTGCTGCTGGTCACTTCGCAGAGGCAGCATGCAGTGGCCGAGGTGGGGCTTGGGTGTAGATTCATCGATTAGTTACCATATCTATGAACTCAGCAACCGCTCAGCAGTTTGGGAAATTCATCTCAGTTTCATTGTCAAAACATGCAGATCTTTGTCCGATGTCTCTCTTACATCATCCAGAGTTTTTTGGACAGCCTCTTAGTCTCTGGATATCGCAGTACGAGCCACACAGTTTTTATCTCTCTCTTCACATATATATGAACACCCTCCATTTATAATAAGATGAAATGTCACTTAGGAAAAAAACCCCAAACAGCATCCAGTTGTTCTGCACATTTGAAGGGTTTGTTTGTTTTTTATATGCACACAATTTAGGACGCAGGTGGGGACTTCCATATGATTTGAATAAGGTGCCCTTTCTACCTTGTAGTTTTTAACTTATACCTTCCACTAGTAAATTGTGACTATCAAAAGAAAATATTTATTTATTTATTATAAATCCCACTCCTACTAAATATAGTTGCAAAACCAAATTATTGCAATGTTCCAAATGGAAAAATTAATTTAAAAGAATCAAATAATTGCAGTTGAATTATTAATGTATTGGTATTGCCAATTTACAATCATTTTATATTTGCACAGTCACAGCAATGTAGAAGATACAAAATATGCTATCAAGACCAGCTTCCTATATTAGTAACCGTACAACGTTCTTTTTAAAAATTGTGGATGTTTTCTTCAAGTTTAAAATTTCTGTGACCATTACCTTCAGTATTTCTATGCCTCATATATGCATAAAATACAGTTTCTCATTTGTAAAAAATCTGAACATTCTTTTCAGAGGAAAAAAAAATGTGAAACGTAGAATTACATTGGGAATATGTACTTTAAACGATAAAAAATATTTTTAGTTTGTCTTTCAAGAATGCTTTTATTAAAAGTCAGATATGGTTTTTGTGCTCGTACTGCCCTCTTAGTATTTGCTTTGAATGCACAGGTGCACGTTGAATTCCGTCTTCTTTAGGTGGATGTATCTGGCTATGTGCGTGCAAGTGCCCACTCGTTGGGCTAAGGGACAGGTGTTAGGCTGTTAGGACGTGCAAATTCACTGGCAGTGGGGAAAGGAATGTACAGGCTCTGGGCTCTCTATTAGTGGGTCGGCGTGGAAAGGCCGAGCGCAGGGAGGGAATGACGCTTTCTCCAAGAGCCCGGCTGTGTGGTGAAGTCGGATCCCCGCCGTGACACTGAAGGACCGCACGGGCTCTTCCCTGCAACAGCACCGTTTTCCAACCTCCCCAGGTGACACCCGCCCGACGCCGGATCAAGGCGACCATACGAAAACTGCGTGAGCCTGTCCCTTCCGTCCCGCTTTCACAGCGTCTCTTTCCCTTGTCCCAGTCCCGGGGGCGATACCCGCCCTCCGCGGGGCGCAGCCCCTGCTTTTTGTGACCTGCACTCGGAGGAAGGGGACGCAGTGAAGCAATATCGGCTGTGAACGGGGTAAAATTCGCGGTCGCTTGGGGTTTTATCACGTAGGAGAAGCCAGCTTTTTGAAAGGAAAGCTGTACACCGCGTAATCTCATGTTGCCCACCTCATCCCTCACCTCCAGCTGGAGCACCCCTCGGAAAGAGAGGAGCAGCGGGGCTCAGGCATCGGGCCCGTTCTGCCTTGACACCACGCACCGTGGTGCGGGTGCTGCGTGTAGTGTCCTGCTCTGCTCCACGGGAGAAGAGAGCCCTAGGCCCCGGCTGCCGGGGAGCAGAGAGAGCCTCCGGGCCGAGAAATGACCCCGCTTTCTATCCCGGCGGTAAGGAGATCGCTATGCGGCAGCCCTTTCCCATTGCACTGTCCATAAATAGTTGCATATGTATATAATAGGGAGTTGTGTGTAAAAATACATGTGCATGTGTGTATGTGTGTTTTCAACATTAGTTGTGTTTGACACGAACCGGGACGTTTTCTGAGAGCGGGACGTGATTCCTTCCCGGGAGATTTGCCGGAATAACCAGCGCAGCCTTTGCGCCGGCTCCTGAACTGGTGCTCCCCGACTGAGTGCTTAAACCCAACGTGTTTTTTCCTGCTCGTTTATTTTGCTCTTGGTGTGCTTTTGGACTCTCTAAATAAGCTGCCGGTAATATCCCTAAATCCCTTCTGGCGTCAGAAGCAAACGTAGCAAACGCAGGCACTTCTGCCTGCTTTTTCCATCTCTCCTTGAGTCTTTGAGGCGGATGGGAAAGGGGCGGGCGTAGATACCACGACAATGTGGACAGAGCGGGCGAGAAAAACATATTTTCTTGAGTCTGGAGAGTGACACTTCTGCCGGCAAGAGCCTGAAGTCCGGGCAGGAGTGGGCGGGGGCTGCCGGGCCCGGCGGCGGGGAGCCTCCCAGCTCCGCTCCGGTGCGGGTGCAGCCCCCTCCGGCTGGAGGGGCAACTCCGCTCTGCCGGTTTGCCAAGATGGCTTGCCTGAAGAGGCTATTGTGCTTCTTCTAGAATATTTCTACACACTGCGTGGTAGGAAAAAGTGGTCTGCGAGAGAAATAGCTCTACCCGCACCCGCGGTCTTTCGGGCTGTCTGAATTAGCAGGAAGGGGAGGCAGGAGCACTACAACTTTGTTCCTTAAGGAAACCTAGTTTTATTCTCTTGCCAGGTTGATATTAAGAGTGATTAGCTATTTGTAGCAATACTCGTCTCTTCCTGTTTATCAGAGATCGCTCTGGGAGCAGCCACCACCCTCCAAAAAGTCCCGTGTGTGCATCTGACATTGGGGAGCCCGGAAGCAGCTCAAGGTCGGACCTCAATGCCCCCGGCCGTCCCAGAGTGGAGGTGTGACCCCAAGCTGCCGTGGGGTTTTTTTCACAGGTCTTGGGAAAGCACCCCTAGGGGAGAAGGAAACAGGTAATGGAAGCTCCTTCTCCAGGCATTGAATTACAGTCAGTGTGCCTTCCCCATCCAAACTATCATGCTGCGAAGCCCTTGGCCCACCAGGCAGTCTCTGGGACCTGCCCAGGCAGTCTCTGGGACCTGCCCAGAGCTGGGACAAAGGGTGATCCCGTTGTCTAGTGGTGACTGCAGTAAGGCCAGATCCCTACTGCTCCCGCAGCCACAGCTGCCGCATTTCCCCTTCTGTCTGCCAGCCATTGTCTTAAAGTGCAGCTTCACATTTAAAATCGAGAAGCATCTTGGCAGCCGCTCTCAGATTGCTGTGAGCTGTGGTTAGAATAACCCTTGCCTGGTGAATAGCTAGGGTCAAGGAAAGTCTCTGAGCTTAACAGTGCCAGTAATTTTCCACTTTCATTTTAGTGACAGAAACTGGGTTTTTTACCTCTAAAAATGTTTCAGGCTTGTGTGTGATTAAATTTATCTGCATCATTTGGGATGGGACACTGCAGTGACAGAGAATGAGACTGTGACTTTCTGGTGGGTCATGGCAAGGCTGCAGGCATTGTAATTTGGAGAGTATTCATATACCAGAGGGTTCTCTCTCACTCACTCCTGTCCTATCTCCCCTTTGACCATGAGGGTGCTAAGTGTGCTAAGTGCATTATTTATATCCAGCTCCCTTGTACGCTGGAGTCAAGCACACGATATTTGAGAATAACTAGTAAGTTATTAAAGACAGGTTCAAGCCTTATTCATCCAGCAAATGGTGCCATCTGCTTGAAAGAAGGTGAATACTGTGTTGATAGTGTTGATGATGATTCCCTTATTTGCTGTAACACAAGACCAGAGGAAACAAGGTCAATACACTTTCAAGGAACAGGTTAGCTCTCGCTGGCAGCAGGTTTCTCTTTTTTCATCCTTCCCTCTGCCAGTCCCAGGATTATAGTTTTAACTTTGTGATTTCCCTCTTTCTCTGGTATCAATATTGCATTTGAATGAGATCACTTAAACAACAAAACAAGGGCTTCTCTGCTAATATTCTCTGTCCTTGAAGCCCATTTTTACTTTATCAGCACTTCAATACCATGGAAATCCTGTAGTCCTTCCTGACATCCAGTGAGTCATGTCTTGAAGCATTTCAGAAATCTCTGTTTTTCTCTGCTCTTCCTTCAGGTCATCGTATTTGTCTGCCCGCAAGGATGCAAACCTGAAAACCTTTCTGCTGATCCACGTGGCAACAGTCCCTTCAAGTTGAACACAGTGCATGGAAAGAACAAATCCTCTCAGACAAACTAGTGTATTAAAGCCACCAAGGTGCTGGGCTGCTGTGCCCAGCTGTGGGCGGAACACAGCCTTCCCTGTGCTGCCAAGTGAGTGTAGAAGCTGCCTGGTGTTGGCATGCCTGGCATTTCACGCATGGTGCCTAACACTTGCACAGTCAAGCCCAGGTTTCCAGGTATGTTCTTTCTGGGCTTAATTCTACCATCATGTACCAGAGCAAGTAGCATCTTATTCATCAGTGAATTTCATTCAGTCTTAGTCATGGAGATGGAATTGGTCCTACACCAAAAATAACAGCTCTTTACCTGCGTCCTTTCCAACACTCCCTATGTGGCCTCCCTACCACAAAAGCAAACAGCAGCTCCCAGAAAGTAGCAGCAAATTCAGAGAGATCTGGCTCTTCACCAATTTGAATTTTACCAGGCGGTGTTTGCTCTAAGACCTTGAGCTATAACATATCCTTTCTGGTACTGAACTCCCAGGAAGACATAAACCCTTCTACACAATTGGGAACTAAAGACTTTTTAAATATACTTATATAATGGATAACACTACTGGCTTTTGTGCTTGCTGCTTCTAATATGAATCTACCTAGCCTCTGCTTTCTGAGACCAAAGATTAAAATGACTTCATCTTCTAGACAAGAAGTCCCTATATTTGATAGCAGGAGTGTATTACAATTTTTGATTCAATGTCCCACTCTGCCTCCTTATTACCCTTCCTTCTGTTCCCGCACTTAAATCTGGACATATATGGACATTGGGCAAGAGGTTTTGTCCCTATCAGCAGCTACAAATACTTGAGTGAGTACTTCAGCCTGGTGCATGGTGATCAAGTCAGGCCATGGGTTAACAGCTGAATAACTGGGCACAACATCTCAGTACCAGCTTGCTTTGTGTGCAGTGATTCATCTCAGGTATTTCTGAAATACTTTTTTGACTTTTTATTCTCTTTCATTTAGGTCACATCCAGCTCCATATTGCAAGGTGCTGAGTAACAGCTTATGCTCCCTATCAAGTAATGGCTCCAGGGTTTGTTTACCAACATCCATTGGAGACTCCAGCTTTTCTGTAGACACAGAAACTGAGCCCAGGCTTATCCAGGTATCAAGCTGTCACATTCCTTGGGGCCTGTAGAGCAAACTGGCCTTTGTGAAGAATGTTTACCATGACTGTGAGGCAGCTGTGTTTAGAGAGTCATTTCAAGAGAGTCGAGAAATAACCAGTAGGATTTCCATAACAGGTTCATACCTAGCTGTAAGGGAAGAACAACTGTTCATCAATTGGCGCTTTGCATCCACCACAGGTAATACAACAAAATAGCAGTGATGAGACTCAGAGTCAGACAAGCATGCAGGGAAGTCCTCGGGGTCAACTATAGCCCAGGTTTTAACTTATCAATTATTTCAGGATCTGTTCCTGAAACATTAATAGATAATTGGTGTAGTCCTGATCTCTGTACGCGTGCAAAGTATTCCCTCCCAGTGGGACTGACATTAGCTTTAGCTTCTTACTGTGTGAGCATTTTGGCGGCAGCTCTTTTGATTTTTTGCAGCTTCCAGCTTATTAGCTGTGGAAAGATATGCTGTCAGATTTAGGATACAGGAGAGAGCTAGTCACAGAGGCTTACCCCAGTTTCAGGATAGGAGTAAATTTTGCTATAAACAGCATCCTTTATTTAAGGAATTCTGTCCATTTTTTACTAAACTGCAGTGCCTTTCCGTCCCAAATATCCCCTTTTCCATGCCTGCCAGTACCTGACAGAACCAAGCATAACACATAGAAGAGGACTGAGCAAACCATGAGGAAGCTTATCAAGGATGTGCCTCTACCAAGAACTGACTGTATATTGCTTTAACTCACCCACTTAAATACTATTTCACACAGACAGGACAGATCCTTTAATGGACAGACAAATAGATCAGACGTGCTTTTGTTTTGGTTGGAGGAGGATTTTTTCCCTACAAATACATTGTAGGAAAATGCCTCCTACAGACTTTGAGGAACATTTTAAAGCTCATATTAATCACCTCCTTTCAGAGGTGAAACTTTTTTCATCTCCTGTAATTAACTCAAAATTTCAAAGTTTTCCAGACAAAAAGTTGCAGAATTTTGAAGGTGTGAATTCTTAATATTTCTACCAAATTTTTTGCTTGTTTCCTTCCATTTTTAACTTCATTGACAGTGAAGATTCTTGTCTCCCTATGACCTTATTTTCTGTTTTTGCTGTTGGCATATATTTATGACTAAAACATGAAGTTATCATTACAGCAAAACTGGTTAAACTGCAAAAATGATACTTACTACCCAAATGAAATATCCAAATATAATGACAAATAAGTAACTCAGATAAAATATTTATTTTCTCTGTATGAATGCAAAGTGCAATATTTTAGAAGCCGTAGAGCCAAGTTTTGCCTCACGATTCACCTGCTGTGCTTTCCAAAGAGGGTAGGAGCTACCAAAAAGTATGAAGGAGGATTTATACTGTGTAACAGATGACAATTGTCTTGTAAGCTCAAACTCCCACAGCTTATGCTTTCACTCAAGTTCTTCGAGACAGTTATTTGATTTATGAAGGCCCAATTGGTAACTGGGAAACATGTACATGCAAAGAAGCCCCAGAAGCCAGCAGCAGCCAAAACCAGGCATCTGAAGGCAGAATTTTGTTTATGAAATAAAACTGCAAATAATAAAATAGTAGTGCCGTACTCCCTCCCACAATATCCCAGCATCCCCTGCTGCTCTGCTCCTTAAGTAATTGCAGTTCAGGATGTGGTGGAAGTACTGGAAGGGAAGAAAATCAGTCCACAACTGTTTCTGCAGGGTTTCTCTAGGAGGAGCCATATGATATGCAATGAATGTGCAGAGCTATTTGCATTTAGTATCCATCTGAACTGCTCCCAGGGCAGCATTTTTGCTACTGCCACTTATCTTTTTAATAAAGACTTTTCAGATAGATCAGAAGGTAAAACTGACACAAGTTACTGTGATCCTCTGGTTTCTCAGTGTGTTATTTTTATAGACTTCATTCTGCCACCAAGAGGACAGTAACTCTAATTACCACATCACATACACACCTTATGTAGGACTGTAGTGTTTTGTGAAATGTTTCTGTATCTTCCTCTATATTTTGTACAAGTGTGAGCACAGCTGGGCACGATCCTACCTGATGCTTCACCTGCAGTGGAAACAATTATCAATAATAACTTTATGGGGAGTCAGGAGTGGGAGGGTGACTTACCACTTGAGTTCCACAGTTCATCCCTAGGAAAAGCACAGATATAAATTTAAGGTAGTGAAAATGGCACAGACCAACCCTATTCCAGGCTGGAAAACACAGGAAAAAAAGGATGAGTAATGAGAAGGTATGCCTTAACGAGGAGGACTGCCTTTGGAAGGGCATTTACTTTACTGTTACCACCATGTTCCTTCAGGAAGCCCAGAAGTCCACATGGGCATGTCCTTAGAGAAGACAGCCACAGCTCAGCCTCCTGTTTTACCTCCTGGACTGCTGTGTCCCTCTGAGGTCAGTAATGCTGCGTGCCTCCTTCTAGGTGCAGGGATAAAGGTCCATAACTCCTTCCCACTTCCGATTAGAATTTTTTCCTCAGGCAACACTAATCACTTTTCCCAGCCATTGAACTCCTGAAGGCTCATGGCAGATGGGTGGCACTACCATATGCCAGAAGTACAGCTGTCAGTATCTCTAACGTGGCAAGGCACACATCTTCCAATGTCTGAGAGCCTCAAGGCATCTGCTATACCATTCAGAGAGAGGAGGGAACTCTGCTGTCGGAGTGATTCACAGTGATGGCTAAGGGACATTTACTTGTGTGAGCTGGAACTGTGTGGGTAGCTGATCCTAGGGAGGACCAAGAGATATCAGCATCAAGGTGACCCTTGCTGGGTCACCTTCACCAGCCATGAGGGACTTGGAAGGTCCAGTGAATCCTCCACCAGTGTCGTTCTGCACTTTTTCAGTTATAGGTACACAGCTGAACTGTTCAAAATCCCTGAAGTGTTTACTTTCAATTCTGTACTGTGTGAGGGGTCCAAACTACACTAATAAAGATGTAAGACAACAAAAAACAAATATCCCATTTGTACATTTCCAATGTACACAAAGGCATAAAGTTTCTTGCACAGTTAGAAAAAGTCATATATGTGATTCTCTGAGTATTATTTAAGGAAATAAATTGCAGTTTTTTTCAAAACTGGCATTTAAACATTCTCCTTACAGTGTGTTCCTTGCAAATGCAGGCTTGGGGCTTAGATGTCTCCCTGCTTAAACCTACTCTATTAATTCTGTTTTCAGACAGACTCCATTGAGATCTCTGTGAAATGACTGATGTGATTTACCAGTATCAAACAAGTGTTCCAAGAATATCAGCAAGGCACTGGAATATGGCAGGGGGACTGGAGACTTCCCTGAGAAGGTTTTACCCAGTGATGGAAAATATATTTGTGTTATTACTTTAGCACAAGTGTCTTCTATAATGCTAAGGTTTGCTTTCAAATAAAACATAAATTGCACATCTGGTTGGAAGAAATAAATGCAATGGTGCTTCAAAGACTATCTGTCAGACTTAAAAAGCAAAGAGATGAGGATTTATTGGTGTTTTTATTATTAACATAAAAGTCTTGGGATCTCAAAATAGACCAGGGTTATAGGTAAATATGGGTTCTATTTTCTTCTTTGTTCCCCATAACATACTATTAGCATCAAGCTAAAAAGGGATCATCTGAATGCTAATATGTTTACTGTGTGCACGTGGATGTTAGCTCTATCAATACACAGAGGTAAAAGACTGTAGAGAAAATTGTGCACTACAGGTATATTCATCATCTTAAACATTTCAGACAGTATCTTCATTCTGGAGACACTAGTTGCTTAAGAAACCCCAGTCTTGTACTTTCCCAGTCTTTCAAGACCTTTGTGAAGCAGCAGTGGTCTGCTTCTGTGCAAGGGCTTAGAATGGACAGCTATTTACAAATGACCAAGCAATGAAAGATGTGGGATTTTCTAAAATAGATTACTTATTAAAGTATAATTTGAGGGAGCTGGGAGTAAAAATAACATCTCCAAATTAGCAGATGTTGGGTGGCTTGAAGACAGACACATAAGATCACCTGCCTGAGCTGCTGGCAACTTCAGGCTCCTTTCCAGAAGAAAATTACCCTATGCAATACCGGTTAAAGCCTTGCATGAGTCACTCAGAGGTGTTGGAGGGGGCTGTACAAATCCTGGTCCCTACTTTCTCCTAAAAATTGTCTGCAAGAGGTTCAATTTTGCTGTGTCAGGACTGGGTTGAATCTTTCATGAGATTTAAATGAAATCCTTGGCAACCACTTTACCGATTTTATAACAAAATCTGACCTATGTGTTAAAGTGAGGACATTGTTTTGCTGGGTTATTGCTTAATTACTAAATGAAGAAATATTAGGTACAAATTTAATGACTCATACGATATTTCCAAATGACATGTACTATAAAGTCCCATTTACATCTACCACACTGGCGTTTAGCTCACTTTCCATTATTCCTGAGGCTATTAATGTCAGTAATTACAGGAGGTAACGTCTAATATTGAGTGTATTGTGGAATAAAGGAATGTTGAGCTCCTAGAGTGTGTTTTATATTAAGTACAAAAAGCTTCTGATACAGTTAATGTAACTATAAATCTTAACTCAAATGCTTATATGTCTCGTTTATGACCTGAATAAACTCTGAGGCAGAAGCAGGGCGGCTGAATAGCCGCTCACTGCCAAACCACATATTCAGTGGAATATGCACTTACAATATCCTTTTCATATTGAATAATAACAGAAAGACAGAAAACAGGCTGAATAGTTTTTCTAAATTAAGTTGGGTTTTTTTCCAGAACACTGAGTTTAATGGTAAAAAAATTCCCTAAATACACACAAACTTTAGAATCATAAATATATAAATAGAACATAAAACAAAATACATGTGGACGGTTTTTTTCCAGTGGAAATACAGCCTGTGCTTATGATAAGAGCTGCTCTACAGGTTTTGATGTGTTGAATATTGAACACCCTGTAGCTTGGAGAATGCACATCGCTCTGCCCCATTGGAGAGGCTGCTGGACTGGCCTGGGTGTGGAGGTGGCCAGAAGCCACAGTCACCTCAGAAAGAGCTGGCATTCACTGTCTGTGTGAGCTGCCAAAGGAAAACTGGGCTGTGAGGGCAAAAAACCTTTTGGAAGGCTGTGCTGTACACAACTGATAAGATGATTTGGTCTCACTTTGTGCTTGCTTGCACTCAATGTTACCACCCCTGAGCAGACAGCCTGAGCAGGAGTAGTGTGTGGTGAGAACAAGGTAAGCACCAGGTAAAGTCCTGTCAGGGCTCCAACTTCCAGTGTCAGCCCCTGTGTGGAGTAGAACCCATTTGTTCCCAAACATCAGCACACACTTGGTGAGGTTTCAGCCCGGGTACCTGCAGTGTGAGGGTGGCTGTGGCATGGGAGCCTGCAGGATGAAATTAGGTGCAAGTTGCACTGGAAATCACAAAGTTAGGCTCAGAGAGACATCAACTGCCAGAAAGCAGAAGCCCTATTTCAATCAATTCCCACTGAAATCAACTCCTTTGCGTGGGAAGTTCTCCTTAAAGACCTTTGGTTCAGTATGACCTTTAAATCTTAAGCATGTCAACATTTAAATTGATGATGCTATTTTTTTTAGAACTATTTACAAGGGGAGTATTTCCCTCTGAATTTGTAATAAATCATGTAAGACATCTTTTCATTCCATTCCCCTATTTGGTATTTTAAAATATTTAATGTTGTGGAAAATCTAAAGGGAAAAATAAAGCATCAATAGACTATTTCAGCAGCAGAAACCATTTGAGACCTACTTAACCACCTAAGCTCTTCTCCAAATTTATTTGGAAAGGGGCATATAAAGAGCTCGTCACTTTCCATCTCCATTTTCATTCGTGCAGCATATGAAATAGTTTAGCTTTGTACTCACACTCCGAGCTGATCTTGATGGTGAGCTGAAGTAACCTGAGACCACTATTTCTTTCTCCTTAAGACAGTTCTGGAACATTTGGTTGACTAATTACCTTGTTGCTAGTCAGCTTTTTTTTTAATTTTTTTTTTTTTTAATATTTGACTTTATTTATGAATGCACATTCACAGGAAGAGCAGGAGCCGCACACACAGGATACCATTTTAAAGCAGAGAGTTATTACACCACCATGCTTTCCCTGCGCTTGTGATGGGAAAACTACACAGGCAAGGCAAAATGTTACTCATGTTCAGTACTTCACCCTGTCCATTGCTCAGTACAGACCAAACTGAAAGATTGTCATGAAGGTGTGATCGAGGTCTTCCTCAGCTAAGTGCAGATCTTCCCCTTATTTCAAGGGCTGATGGTCTAAACTTGAAAGCACGGAGATTATTAATCATCAGTCCCATAATATGAGCTGTGTCTGTTTCTGTATCAGTGTCTCTGTATACATATATCCATAAATACATACATATTTACTTACCCCTTGTGTTGAAGATAAAAGCTTTTTGCTGTACCCGAATATTAAAACATTACTTTTAAAAGCTGAACCCCATAAACAGCAGCATGTGCTTTCTCTCCATACCCTTATTTCTATTTATTTTCAGCAATGTCTGGCTTAGCAGAGCCTTGCATTCTTCAGAGGTAGCTCAAAAAGAAATCCAGGCGGTGACCCCACCTCTCAGCCCTCTACTGCAAACCCCTGCTGAAATCCTGGTAAAAAGCTCCACAACACTGAATCACAGCATCAGTGTTAACACTACATAAATACCCATTTATTCAGCCAGAGAAAATTATGTTCCCTAAAAAACTGATTGCTAGCTTCTATAGGGCTGAGTCACATTAATCTGACAGATTGCTTCCAGAAAGAGCAGCATAGCTATAAGGATGAAAAATGTCCCACTTATTTATAGTAAAAGTGTAAGTGGACATCCTGAAGGGATGTAATTAAAAGAAAGTAGCTGTAGTAAGGAGGGGAGACATGCTAGATGACGACAGGTGGTTTTATCCCAGTGCAAGGTAATTTACTTCATCACTTCTTGGGGGGCTCTGTGGCTGCAGGAGGACTAAAGTAGAAGAGGATGATGATAGAGAGGAATACAGACCAGGTATCAAAAGGGGCAAGGAAATGGGGATAAGGCTTTGAAACTTAGCTCCAAAAACCTGGAGCTAAGAAGCAGAATTCAGGAGGTGGAAGGATGAGTGTGGGGACCCAGGGGCATTGGGAGTTGAAACCCAGATGGGAGAGACCAGCACCTTCAGTTAGGAGGCTGACAGAGAGAAAGAATGAGCAGTTGAGACTGGCTGGGAGACAGGAACAGCAGTGGTTGAACCAAGGAGCCAGATATGAGGAAGGAACAGGAGTGGGACACAGATAGTTAGAGGGGAGTAAGACAGAGCTAGAGGAGGAAACATTTGTTAGACACTACAGCCCCTTCACTGGCCAATGCAGGGCAGAAAATGGATCATGAGAACCCTGGGTCATGGTGCTGCTCTGGTCTCAGCCCCTAGAAAAGGTGTCCTCTGGTCCACTGAGAAGCTGGCAACTCATTATTGCTACAAATTACCCGTTAACTCAGAGGGCAGAAGTCCATATGGAGAAGCTAAGAGTTAACCCCAATAGCGTGAGGCATAGAGGTGTTAATATGATGCCACATAATAGGATTTTTGTTTTTCCACTTTGCTTCATTAAGAACCTAGGAAATTACCTACAAACACTCTCTTAAGAGAAGTCTGTGAGCTGCCAAAGCAAATATGCAAAGTTAGAAAGTGCCAGAGCTGAAATTATCTGGGCAGTTTTTTCCCCTTTCACACCAATGCACTGGGAATAGAGGAAGCCACACTCTTTTCCCACAGAGGATGTGTCAGCCTGTATTCAGGCTACTCAAGATAAGTCAGGACTGCATAAAGAGAGATGCTCAGCCCCTTACTCATTTGTTTCAGAGGCAGTGGTATGTTTTGAATGGAGTTCAGGCACTGGGGAAAACAATGAACACTATCTTGCTTAAAGCTATTGAAGGTCAGCCTGTAGAACTGGATGCATCCCTGCCTGCTTGTGCCACATGTCTCTTGCACAACATCAGTAAGTTCTTACGCCAAATTTGGCGCCACGGTCACTAATTGCATGTTTCCAGTTATATGGATACCTGACTTGAGACTCCAGGGTCTGGTTTGGAAAAGAGCTGAGCACTCACAGCTGCAGCAGTACTCAGTGGGAGCTCTGCTCTGAATATCTAAAAAAGTTACATAATGGTAAGTACCCTGAAAAATTAGGAGTCTTAAACTGAGCACAAAATCACTGCACTTCTCTGTTCTTCTATTTCCAGCTGTAAAATGGGGATAATAATAGGGGTGATCTGAAAATAAATGCACATTTGTGAACTGCTTAGAGGCTACAGTCATCAAAATCAAGGGAAACAAATTAAATTAAAACTCTTTCTTAAGATCAAGACCAACTGGTCAGTAGTTAATACGGATTTAGGCCACATGTTAAACACATGGAGAAAGCAAAATATCTAATGACTTTTCAATAAATGAATGACACACACCCTGAGCAGTGAATGAGATAGGGATCCTGCGGGAAAGGCGTGAATTGATCGTGTGTGTAAAGATGGCATCACAAACACACACATGGAGAGAGCGTATACAGACTCCTAAGGATGACTATTCAAACTGCTGCGCAATTAATATCACAATAAAAATTATTAATATGACTTATGGAAGTGGGATTAGGGATTGATACTTTAAAATTTTCTCTCCTTTTGGGAGTATTTTGTGATTGGAATCAAGCCAAATATTGCATGCATGTGGTATTAGCCAACTCTAATCCAGCTCAGAAAAAAACAAAACCAAACCCAACAGTATGTGTATATGCTGTTACCGAAACCTAATAGCAACTGGGTGACTGCTGTATATTACCTGGCACACTGAAACTGTAAAGTCTGCTTTCACCATCAGCATGTGACTTATCATCTGGAAGTGATTTAGTGTGCAGTTACCTTTTGGACTGCTGGGGTTTTTTTGGCTCTTTACTAGCAAGCGAATAACGATGGAGAATGAGACTTTAGCACTATCAAGTAAACAAATAATTGGGCTGGAGATTTCAAAACCAGAGGTGAGAAGTGATTTTGAAGCTAGTCAAAACTCTGCAGTTTTTATCCTCCCTGGTTGTTATTAAAAGTAGTTCTAAAATCCAGATCTCTGCTCTCCCTTGCTCCCCAAACTCCTTTTCCCTTTACTACGTGGTATGCAGGGAACATTGCTTGAAATATACTGCTGCTCAGCTCTGCACAGTCCATGTCCATAAACCGAGTTTGTTTTCTGAAGTAATTTGCACAGTATAGATCTACATTCTCCTTTAAATGCACACACCTGTAATTTCCATCAACATCACTAAGAGCTACTTGTATATAATGAAGGGAAAATACGTGCTACCCTGGGCACTTCACAAGAGAATCTCTGAATGGGTTCATGTTACCTCCATCTGACTGAAAAAGCCATAAAAAGCTCCTCCGATAAATTTCTTCTGACTGGTTCTCAAGGCAGGTGGCCCTCCATTAGAAATAGAATAGTTATACCTGACTTCTCCAATATTTATGATCTGAGGACAGAAATTTCAAGAACATATCAGCCCAAAGGCATCATTGTGTGTGGGATCACAACTTTCATATGCACTGCAACCCAAAATGCTTTTGCAGAGTTATCAGGCACAGTTAGTTTAGCAATGAGTAAATGCAGAAGAAAACAGAAATTAGAAAGTGATGACAACTGAGAAGATATTTACTCACAGTAAAGCAGAGGAATACTGGAAAGCGGTTATAGATGCAGGAGCTCCAGGGATTTCATACAATACCAACTGAGGTGAGAGCATAGGAAGGACCAAAGGGGATGCCTCAGTTACATTCACAGGAAGAGGGAATGAAGAGGGGAGAGTGTGACAAACGGGTGAGGTTAGAGAGCGGAACTGATTTTTTTGCTGTTTTCATAACAAAAAAAATGTGACCAGCAGGACCAGGGCAGTGACTGTCCCTCTGTACGTGGCACTGGTGAGGCCGTGCCTCAATTCTTGTGTACAGTTCTGGGCCTCTCACTACAAGAAAGACATTGAGGTCCTGGTGTGCATCCAGAGAAGGGCAATGGACATGATGAAGGGTCTGGAGAGTGAGTCATATGAGGAGTGGCTGAGGGAGCTGGGGTTGTTTAGTCTGGAGAAAAGGGGGCTCACAGGAGACCTTACTGGTCTCTACAAGTACCTGAAAGGAGGCTGCAGCCAGGTGAGGATTGGTCTCTTCTCCCAGGCAACTGATGACAGAATGAGAGGAAAATAGCCTGAAGCTGCAGAACCCTCACAGAAAGGGTTGTTAAGGGCATTTCCCAGGACTGCCCTGGGAGGTATTCAAGAATCACAATCACCATCCCTGGAGGTGTTCAAGTAATGACTGGACCTGGCACTTGGTGCTATGGTCTAGTTGACAAGGCGGTGTTCGGCCAAAGGCTGGACTTGATGATCTTAGAGCTGTTTTCCAACATAAATGATTCTGTGATTATTCTAAATGTGACTTAGCACATATTATTTAGTGACGTTATAAACCCCCATTCTCATGCACTCATTAGGAATTGTGTGGGATGAACTTCTTAGACTACTCTGGGGGGAAAAAACCCAAATAAGTAAAACTTGAAAGGTGTTACAGGCATAACATGCTGAGCTCACATTTTCTGAAAGTGTTTTCAGTTATCCAGTTGAAAAAAAAAATTCATCTTTTGTTCAGATCATATTTTAAAAGAAAATTCTTCCTTAGGAGAGTAGCACAGTGCTGGAAGTCATTACTCAGAGATGTTACAAATTCTTTGTCCAAGGAAGTTTTTAAGGCTGAGCTAGAGACAATCATAGTTGACCTTGTCTGCTGTTGGGAATGGTGGAAAGTGCAGGCCAAATCTTGCAGTCTCCTACTTCCCAAAACCAGCAGCAGCAAGGGAAATGGACACCCTGCATTTTTCTCTGTGGGGATACATTGCTGGCTGTGACACAAGCAATCAACAGAAAAAATTAGACTGAAATATTAGCTGTGAGAAAGAAAGCATCACAGGTCACAGGAGAAGAGTTTAATAAATTTTAGATAGTACATTTCATATTTTCTCCAAAAGGTGTAGTTTATGAGTGACATGAAGAATAGCTCCAAAACCATCAAACTGATTCAGTTTTGAAAAGTATTTAGAATAGGTATATCATTGATGAGGGGTCCCTGAGAACAGCAGCCCTAGGAACAATTATGCTGCCTCATGCCTGAAAGAGGTCAGGGATGCCAGGAAAGACAGGTGAAAGGATGTTCTGTGAATCCCATGAGACTTACATGGGAGCTGCTTCCTTACAGAAAAGATTTCGCCTGCTCCTCACATGCCCAGCAGGAGATGCGTGGGTGTGCAGGGCAAGGGATACCTTCAGGGTCAGGTACCAGCTGTGAGGAACGGAGCAGGGTGTTGTGGAAGTCAGTGGTATGGGCTGCTGGACACAGGACTCACATGGGCAGAAAGGCACTTACACCCTTTCAGCCTTTCGTAAATTCTGATCCACATAGTTAATATTAAACATTAATCTGTTCTGGGACAATTTTTCATAAGACACTGCCATCCTTATATGTGTTACTGCCTCCAACATCCTGGGCATGTTAGCTAACTGCATCAGTTCCTCTAGGGGGAATGGGTGTGGGACACAACAGCAGGTTTTGCTCAGCAATTATGCAATTGATATCCATTCCCTAACCAATGATCAGACAATAGCTGAGATTATGCCCAGAATAACCAGACCAGGAACAGATCCATGATGTGTGATGTGGTGTCCTCATAAATCCCATGCAGTCAGCAAAAGAATGAAACACAGCAATAGTGCATTCAGAACAGTTTCACAAAAGGACCAAGAGAATCAGTGGTCTGGATTGCTGTTGCCTCTCTGGAGACATTCAGAATACTTACACTCCTTTTATTCCTGAACAGCTGGTCCCACTCCTCTGGCCATGGGGCCCAGTAGGGTAGCACAGCCCTGCAGTCCCCTTCATCCTCTGACCTTTACTATCCAACTCAGTCCAGAGCCAGGGAGGCATCATGGCATGATGAGCTCAGCCTGTGCAGGGCTGTGGCGAACTGGTACAAGTTGAGCCCAACATATTCCCCATCCAGAATGTGATCTCTACCTTGTGCATCTGTGACTGTCAGGACAAAGAGGCCTTTGCTTCCTTTTTTCTCAGTCTCTCCAAAACAGGAGAGACAGCAAGTCAGATTTATGACCACTTTTGGATATAGGTAGTTGCACAGGTTAAAGTACTGAGTAACAAGTGGCATCCCCTCATCTGGGCTGCTGTAGCTGAGTATATGAGTGCTCTTAGCACACTCCAGATGCAAGGGATGGTGTACTAGGTGTTAAAGCACTCTCATGGATGTGTGCACGCCTTCAGCAGCAAACAAAGAGCCAGAAATTCTTCCATCCTTCTTCCCTGCCTTAGAGAGAGGAAGTTTGCAATTACAGTTATGACTAGTTCACTGATTGAATTATAATGGGATTTACTTTACCATGCAGATCAAGAGAAGAGTGAGGTGGTATAACATATCACACCTGCCCCTCACCCATAGGTACAACTATTGTAAGGTTTTTTATTTTAGTTAAAGAGCTATAATTGGCTCTTTGGTTAAGTGCCTTAACAGAGTTACAGAACTAGCAATAATGGGTTAGTTATTTCTCGGGAAAAAAATATCCAAGCTTGGGGCAATGCAGACACTCTTAACTCTTGTCATATTCCAGTGCTTCCAGCATCTATGTAAGATACGTGGCCAGCATACCAAGAGAAACATTTTAATGAAGACAATATATTTAAATACACAGAAAGTGATCAAAGAGAGCTCATGCCAGAGATTCCCTTTGTCATATTAATATTTTAGGGCAAAGCCTGATACTTAAAATACTTGCCCTAATTTGCCTGAAGCACCATAACTACATGAAGCAGTGTGTCAGGTTATGTAGAAAACACCTCTTCAGAAACACTTATAACACTGAAACAGTTCCCTGCTGCAAGCAGGCACTGGCTGGTACCTCAAGAACACCTGTGTGTTGCTAGCTTCTGAACTTTTAGTGACCAGTGAAACTTCCAGACATGTCCTTTCTGCACTATTTTATTGGTTCAGTTCACAGAAACCCCACTTAATCATTGCATAATGCCTTCATGAATCAAGTTTTTACTGTGCAATTCTAGTTGCAGTAAAATAAGTGTGCTTCATATGTTAACAATTACAAGCTAGATTTATAAAACATCACACAACGTTTGCGTTGGCTTTTCTAACTGCTTTATTCACAAAACAGTGTTAATACACCTAAAATAAATCCACCTTCCTTCTGAAACTCATTAAACTCTTGTGTCTCTGCACAGATAACTCTTTAGTCTCCACGCACTCTAGGAATATATCACGTAGAATAAAGATGCTTTGTTCCTGCTACTCTGTTCTCCTGTTCAACCAGCAGATGTGCTAGACACGGCTGGAGGCAGGTCTAAGCTGCATTTCACTGGGTTTGAAGTTACAGACAGATCATCCATGATGAGCAAAAGGAATTACAGTGAGGATCTATTCCAAGAAGAATTTTGCTTTGAAATTCTAATCTATGCTGCAAGTTCAAGTTTGCTCTGCTTCCGCTGGATTCGATGGATGTCATCTGTACTCTCACAGCTGTAAAATATCATTTATACCTACAAGCCTAGTGGAGTCAGAGCTCCATAGAAATGGTTTAAGAGAAGAAGCCAGAGAGTTGTCTTGCTGTAAGTGGAGGACTGTCCACAATACAAGGCGGGTCCAGTAGCAACAGAATTTTGGTTTTGCAAATCACGTTTTTTCTAGATGGAAACTCAAATTAGATTTATTTTTAAAGAAATATTTCTTTTCCTATTTAATACAATCTGAACTTTTAAAAGTAATTTCCAGTTTTATATTAAGAAGACAAAATAATTTGCCTTCTAATTCCTTTTCTGCAAAGTTTGGCTTATTTCTTTCATTTTGGTGTTGGTTTTTTTTGTAATATTCACACATATATTTAGCCTTTTGTGGAACACGATTTATAAAAGAGACAGCAAGGAAAAAATTGTTGATGGAGAGGACTCTACATAAGCAGGACATCACTGGTTTTTGCAGATCCATAGAAATCATAGCAGTTTTACCAAACGCCAAGTGAATTTCCTGATTGGAACATGTGATCAGCTCGGAAAAAGTGTGGTTTTGTGCAATCTGTTTCCTGCCCAACTACAATTTTGCCTTTGGCTAAACTAGCACCACAAGTCATAATCAATTAAATTTCTTGTTTTTCCTTTTGGAACCGAGCACTCAAGCTTTTTTTTGTGAAAGTCTTAATGGTGGGTACATGTGTAAGTGTGAATGTTTTCCTATGCCATTCATATTAATGAAGGCTTGCAGGTGTATTTGTAACACACTTTCTGAAGTAACCTGCAGAAAATATTTTTTCTTTTCCTTCTTTTTATGGAGACAGCCCCCCTCCAGCATCTGCATATAAAATCAAATTTTGTGGCAAATCTGATATTCCATACCCCCAATCAGACCATGAACTTGTACCAAGTTTAATCTCGTCTCTGGAAAAATGGTCTAGGAAAAGACTCAAACTATTCTCCATTACAGAAGAAATACACTACTAAATGAGGCATAAAAATATTCCTTCAGATTGACCTAACCAAAACAAATTTGTTTCTTCTTCCATCACTTGAGTAATACATGTTGACAAAGTCACTGAATTATTTGGCTCCAAGTCTAGCTGAAATTTCTCTCAATGGTGAGTATGAGATAAATGTTACAGATGTGGCTCAGCCTTGAGCAGCAAACTGAGAATTTCCTTCTAATAGGTGATATAGCAGTCACTCTTGTTACCCCAGAGTTCTGAGGTTTTCTGAAATAAAAGCACAGAAATCTGCTAGGAAGGCACACAGTATTTGCCAGAATGTATAATCCCAGAGAACCCACCAAGTCTGATGAAATATTTTCCTCTTTTCTTTGGGGTTTGTGTCAGTGTTCACATTTTCTCACAAAAAGCATGATTCAAAGCCTAGAAGAATCTCTTCCTGGACTGCTAGGAAATCTTAGACCAGGAATTTGGAGGGAGTAACCCAAGGGTGCTCACCCAGTGAGGTTCTTCTGCAGAGCATTAATAATAATGATAATCAATAACCATAGTAAGATTCCCTGTGTTTAAAACACAGAGATAACAAGGAATGAAATTCCAGTCAGAAGCAAAACATCACAATGAACCTCCCTCAGAAAAGCTGAGAATCAATGGTAATTTAACATCATTTATAGGCTGTAACCACGACCTCAGTGAGCCAGGCACTCTGAAAACACAGCTTTCCTGAAGCCACTGCAGGAAGACTCTCACTTTAGACTGCCCAGGCTGCAACATCATGTCTGTATGTGCTCTTTTCTTCCTTCAGAGCTGACTTTGTTGGGACACATGATGGGGTCATGCTTCCTCTCTTGATTCCAGTAGTATTTTAATGACATTCATGATTTCTTGGCCTCAAAGTACACCGAGTCAGTAGTTCAGCAGTTCAGCATTTACTGGAGTTTTAAAAACATAAGGAAGAACAATTTTGTATTAGACCAAAGGATTAACCACCCCAAAGCATCATGTCTTCAACACTGGCCCAAAATAGGGGCGTGGGAGTGTGTGTAACAATAAGGGAAGAGAGCTCATGTGACAGGTACCCACAACAATTTTTGGGTTAGGAGCTCTCTTGCCTGAGGTGATGTCTTGTATTTATAATGACCGTATTTTACTACATAAGAAGGATTTTACAGATTCAGACAAGATCTTTTACAGATAACTTGTGCAAGAACAACAGCATGAAGGACTCTTACCTCACATATACAGTGAACTCCTAACTAACCTATACAGTGTTAGCACTGAAGAGACCCACGTGATGATACATCAGATCTTCCCTTTTCCCTGGGTACACCTTTTTCCTTGCAGTATTTTGCCTCAAAAATGTCTTATAGAGGTAAAAGCAACATCAGCATCCTCTGTTTCATCTTTACACTGCAACAGGAAATTCCATTTAAACATATGGAAAAAGGAATTACTTCGAGTGTAGAAAAAAATGGGAACTAGTTGCCTGGAGAGAGTGTGGTCATTGTAATGGAGATATTGAAATGCAGACAGACACTGTCCTGAGTAACTGACCCTGCTTTGAGGGGTGGGATTGACCTAGGTTTGGACTAGATGATCCCCAGATGTGCCTTCCAACATCAACTACTCTAATTCTGTGGCCACGCAAAACAAAAGAACTAAAAAATGGGACACATACTGGAAGTGTATTACCTTCTCCCAATTAATTTCGAACTTCCTGACCCTCATGAGAACAGGGATGATAAAACCCTCTGACCCATGCTCACAGACCTACACATTTTGATTGCACATCCATAAAGAATTCCTGCATCATCAGGGCAATACATATGATGTAACTGAAAACTTGCACCAGAAGATGTTCAAATGAAGTGAACCCTTGTACATTTGTGATTGCACACTTGCACTCTGAGAACCAAATTTATAGACGACACTCCTTCTTTTTAAACCTTTCTGTCCTTCCAGTCAGAACATCCCTGCCTGTGTCCACCAAAACAATTTCACGCCTTAACATCATAACTGTGCTTGTTTACTTCTTCTCATCCTGCTCTGAACATGGAGCAAAGCTCACCTTGACTTCTGAGAGCTTAAGGGCTACAGCTGCAGAACCTTCTGAAAAAATAAAATCCCAAAAGCTTAAATTCAAGACCATGGTGTCTTTTTGCTGTATCAGTTTTAATACAGTAGTGTGATTTTTGCATTGCGTGATTACGTATGTTTAAGGGATGGTACATTTACAGTTCCTTGTGCCTGTAATGTTTTCCAGCCCACCATCTTCAGGTGAGCCAGACGGGTTTGCAACAGTCGTGCAACGTATTTCCACATCTATACTGGTTAATCTGATGTGCCTGTACATAATAATTGCGATACCTGCAGGTTTCTGTGTCAGTCCAGGGTTCTAAGAGCTGCTGTTTGGAAGGGTAGAGCTCAGAACAGGTCAGATACAGGGGCTCCACATATATATATACAAATGTATGTATATATATGTGTGTGTGTGTGTGTATGTGTGTGTGTGTGCGCTGCGGTTTTTAAGGGCTTAACAAAACTTTGCAGTCTTGTGATTAACGTGGAAAAACCCTAAATACAATTATTCCTTTGAGACACAGGCAGTGACCGTGTGATTTAGATTGAATAAAAGAAGGCAAAATATTAAGAAATACTTAAAACCCCCACGATATGTGCTGGATTTTTTTTTTTTTTTGCTGTGCAGTAAACACTGACTCAAAAAACTGATTTCTCTGCTACTTTTCACCATTTTTTATACTTGAGCAGAGGTCTGTAATTTACAACCTCACTGAACTGGTGGTGGGTTTGTACTCACTTTGGACAGGCCCACAGGGTTTCTACAGATGGGAAACGCTGGAGATGTGAGCATTCAAGTTCTGCAGCAAGAAATATAACCTGAGTCATTAGGTATGGTAGTGGTGTGGCAGGCAGCAGAGCCTGAACCCCTGCAGCAACCTTGCATCAGCCTTACTCATGGAACCGATGCTCCACGCTGCTGCCTCTAGAGGGGGGTAGATACCTGCGTACTGCTGCCAGCCGCGGCCAGCTCAGCCCGGCTGCGTCTCCCCGGCCTTAGTTTTCGCTGACAAATTGTGGGAAGCCTTTAGGAACCCCTGCTCTGATAGCGGATGGGGGCTCCGTGGCATCACCTGGCATTCTGCTTAAAGCACAGCTGCAGGCTGTGGAACTGGGCAGAGCTGAACAGGGGCACAATGAGTTGTCCACATAAGCTGCTCGCTTATAATTGCTCCTGTGCTGTCTTCGCAGCCCTGCTCCACTGTGACACTATGAAGGCCTGAAGACATTTAGTGTTCTCCTGCCACGCCCTGGAGGACAAGGCAAAAAAATTTAGGTTAAGACCTAATTAAGTTAAGACCTAAGCGTGCCTGTTTGCCTTTTGGGCCCTCTGGGAGTGAAGTTTTGTGATAGAAATTTGGTTTACTGTAAGCAGAGGACACGTTGCTCCTGTGGAAATGCCTGTCCTGTGGTTCCGCAGAAATCCTGAGAATCGGTAATGCAAAATATTGTTAATATGCAGAATATAAACAAAAGTAATGAATATAAACAATTCCTCTTGCCCTCCTCATTCCTGCCTGTCATTCAAGAGATAAGGGAACAGAATGACAGCTAGCGTGGATATTGTATATAAATGTTCTCCAGATGGAAAAGGAATGTAGCCACTTATTTGGAGTTTCCAGATGTTTGGAAGCCCCAGACAACTCTCATGTGTACATTAACAGCACAGACCATGCATGAGGTGTCTGGAGATGCTCTCAGTGCACCTCTGATGTGCCCTTGCCTTGTGCACACGTACTAAGCTGGATACACCTGCAGTGTGCTGAATGCACTGTGCACAGGCTGGCCATGGATGCACCTGCATGGAGGCACTGCTTGGAGCTGCTCCACCCTGGAAATGCAGGACTCAGGAGCCCCCAGTGCCCAGCACAAGCACCCACGTTTGGGACCTGGATTCCCCCAGAAGAAGAAGAAGAAGAGGTCTTCCCTTTGCAGGCAGTGGAACTAGCAGGTCATTGTAGGGCCTGTTTTGGCCTAGGGAAACATTTCCAGCTTGTTTTCTTCTTGAGATCCAAGATGAACCACAGATAACTGGTGATACTAGACAATACCCAAAACTAGAGATTTTCAGATGTTAAGACACTGTAAAAAAATTTCACCTTTTTCCTGTCCTAGATAAAAAAACTAGAAATATTTTGAAAAAAAATTTAAAAACTAAGATTGGATACTTTTTTGCCTCTTCAACACTGAAAGGAGATTATATATAATTTAGTTAGAATTTAGAAACTACTGCAAAATAATATTTTCAAATAAATGAATATTACACAATGTAAAACATCATAGTACCATGGTAAGACTGTGTGTGAAAGTACAACAATTTTTTTTTATACTGATACACCTCTACATTAAGGAAAATCTTACACTGCAAAATAGAAAATTTAGACTCAGTCTCTAAACCTTGTGAGTTTTACAAATACAATATTAAAAAATACACATAATATTATTAAGTTCTGTAATACTATTTTGTAGAACAGAATTGCAGCAAAAGTACCATTAATTTAACTTTAAATTTCAAAAAATCAGTACTTGTGAAAAAAAAGTCCTTTCCTTTTTTTTCTTTTTTTTTTTTTAAAGAATTTTCAGTGTTCATTGTATGTTGGACAATTTTAATATTCAGGTGGAGAGAGCACTGGGCCATCTTGTCTAGGTTGTGCTTTTGACAAAAAAAAGCAGGACCAGATGATGCTTGAGTTCTCCTTCCAACTTGCTATTCTATGATTAAATGAAATTCTATTTGCTTTCCATGGTCAGAGCAAGGTCCACTTGCTGGCAGTCAGGGATTTCTGCCCATGTGAGAATGTGAAGCTAACATAACACATATGTCAGTTAGAATTATTTTTTCAAAATTCCTTCTTCAGGGTATCTTCATGCTTTTACTGATCCTTCTTCCCGCTTAGATTTTTTTCTGCTGGATCTTTTGGCATCAGTGAGGGAGTTTTACAGCTTTACACTGATTTCATTAAGACATGAGCAGAACCAGGGAACCCTCCATTATTTTTCTAGTGAGAGTTTCATGTTAGTAGTTCTCTGACCTGTGCAGTACCTTTGGCTGGTTTTGGACATAGTAACATTTCAAAGCAATGATTTTTATCTACACCACAAAGATTTCCCTCCTTAATCTCTGTACCTGACTCTTCAGCTGATTCCTCTTTCAAAGGTCATGAATTACCTTGCAGAAAACAGAGCAGACCTTTGGATACATTGACTCCCTTGATCCCAATCTGCTAGGCTGAAAATCTCAGTTAGGGAGGTTGAGATGGCTGTTGAGTCGTAAAAACCCACAATATCCCTCTTATATTTGCTTTTGTGATCTTGAAAGGCCAAGAAGACACATTGTAGTCAACAACAGCAAAAATTCCTAGGCTTGCCAGAATTCTTCCTAGGAAGCAAAATAATCACAGCATTTCTAAGTACTCCCAGGCTTACTTCAGAATTGCTGCTTTTTGACCAGACACACTTGTTTGGATGTGAAAAGTGACTTGAGGTTAACAGAAATCAAATAAAGATTAAGGTGGTCCAATTTATTATAGGTATTGCTGATTCCATAGAACCTGTAATTGTAGCTAAGGTTTTAAAGTATTTTGCTTTATATAGTTTGTTGGATTGAGTCATAATGAAATTAGAAGAGGGTGGAACAGCTGAGGAAAAACCATACACCTTTTTTCACTTCCCCGCAAAAGGGCTTTTCACCCTTTGATGAGCTGCAGTCAACCTCTCAGCGCTGTAAGACAAAACTGGTGGCCTGTGTGATTCATCTATGTAGCTTTACTCATTTGAGGACAAAACCCAAATTAAGTAAACTACTTTAGGCTCTAAAGTAGTTTATGGAATACTGGGATGACGTATGTTCCTTGCCAACAGCTAATTCCACATGAGTCGATTCCAATGCCTAGACCTTTCTGGGATAGAAGTCACATCACTGAATGAGGCTGGGTTTGACTCCTGCACATGCTCTTGAGCTCTGCATTTATCCTGCTAACTACCAAAACCTTTTGGGTGCCGGGCATGGACTTCACAGCTTACCCAGTTAGCCAGCATGCCTCTGTATGGCCCCACCTGGGGCTTGGGAGGACAGGCGATCCGGCAGGCTCACACACCGGCCTCATGGCAGGGAGAGGAGTCAAGGGCAGCGGACAGTGCAATGGGGACAGGGCTAAAACAAAGGGGTAAAGAACATTCTCTTTGTTCTGGGAGGTTTCCTGTGGTTTGGGGATCCTGGGGCCAGCTGAGAGGGAAGAGGAGCAATAAGACCCTGTTGTACTCAGACACGAAAGAACCACGCAGACACCGTTCTGTCAGGATAGGAGCCAGGGCCAAAGAGAGAGCAAGAAGGGCCAAAGTAGAAGGAAGAAGAGACCCGGCTCTTTATTTAGTCAGTTATATATCTTTTTAGAGACAACCATGGATTGGAGGATGGGGTTACCACCTCTCCATGACACTGGTCAGACCAAAAGTCTATCATATTTCTCCACCTAACAAAAAGAATGATAATAATAGAGACCAGTAGGTAAACATGCCTTATGTTTACAGAAAAAGTGCCTGAGAAATTCTACTACAGGAATGAAAACATACAAAGACTGCAAAACTCAGGGCAACAAAGACCCTAATGTTTTAAACTCAAGAGAATTGTGGTCAGGCAAAGGAAAATGCGAATGTCCATGATGTTTAAAATTAAAGGTAAATTCACTATGGAAAACAGCTCTTCCCCAGAAAACTGTCAATCTATGTATCATGTTACGGTCAGTAATAATCAAAAGACTAAATTCGGGGGGAAATAATCATGTTTTTGGTACGAGTAATCAGTGGTTGGACAATAACTGTTTTTATTAGGACAGAACAAAATTTGAAATTTCTGTTTCACACTTTTGGGGAAACTTCTTTCCCTTAAAAAAATTTATTCTTGCTTAAAATCAGAATAAAAATATCAAAATTGCTCATGACATGAAATACTTCAAAAAGACATTGACAACAAACTTGAATCTTTTTGCCTTGAGTTCAGTGCTTGCAGTTTAGGCTATTTTCTGATTTTGCTAAAGTCAAAATATTACAGCTGTATTGAAGTGCTTTGAGCATAGAAAGGCAGAGTACTTCAAGCTGATGAAATGAAGTATTCTGACACTTTTCCACTGAGCAACTTAGGTAAACTGTTAGAATCTTAGTGAGTCTTCAGACAACAAAGAACTAGCAGTGGGCTGCAGAAAGGATGCAAGGAGGAAGATCACATTGTGGAGCCAGAGAAATAAGTGGAATGGAAGGTTGACCAAGAGCTTTTTACTTACCAGTCTTAAAGGACTTTGTGTGGGAAGGAAAGACACTTTAAAAATAAGTATTGCTAGGATTCCCTTTCTGTGCTGTCTTTATGCTGCCGTGAAATATTTCAGGTTGTTACAAAGAAGGGAATGCAGGAAGGGGGAAAACAGACTGTTTTCTTCTCATGTGCAGGTCCCAGCAGCTTCCTTGTCCTACTTACAAGCCTCTAACATCTATGTGATGTTTTACTGTTTATGCCAGTTGGCCTACCCTAGAGAAGGCAGCATACTACCTACACACAGAACATGTACATAAAAACCTGATGCATTTCCACAAGCTTCAATTCTCTGAGCCCTTCACTGACTGCTAGTAAAGAGTGTTAGTCAGTGGCATGCAAGCTAGTGGCTCCAGCATGCACTGGGCCATTAATCCTCCACTTGCTGGGGAAAGTACTGTTTCCATCCACTTGTTTTACTGCAGATCAAAAAAGTGAACTGTTTAGTTTGGAATCACTGTCAGAATGGAGTGATCTCCTTCATCCCAGCTGCAGTGGAACTGAGTATGAGAAGATTGCCAGCGAGCTTCATTCCCTGAAGGGTTTAATGCTGCTCTTGTACATTTAAGCATGCAGACTTAGCAAGGGTTGATATTTTTTTCAACACATGGCTTTAAAGGCCTTAAAAACAGCAGCTCATTTTGTCTTTTTATCTTTCTGAACAGGATCAAATGGCTATGTTACAGGAAAACCAACTGTTTTCTTTCTAAAGCCATATATTCCCATTAAAAATCACTGTCCCTCATGGCATTTAGGGCTTAATCAGCATTTTTCATTCTCCACTACCTTTTAGTTTCAGTCCCCTGAACAATGTTTATTCTTCAAGACATCAATGTGATATGTTATTACTGTAATAGATAGAAGTGTGGATTGTTATTTAAACTAAAGGCCTCACTCTGCCAATAAACATCAAAGTATGTTAAAGTGGATACAAATGCAATGCAGATGCCCTGAAAAGGCATTTTGTATTGACAGAGCAAAGGGATGAGGCCTTTGTAGGGCCGATGAGTCTCACAGATTTATAGTAATTTGGTTTTTTCCTTCAAAGCCCCAAGCCCTGACATCATATGAATGTAAGAGAAACAGCTTTCAAAGAAGGTTAGTTTCTAGGTTTGTGTATTCAGGGTATCGTTTTTCAAAAGGATCTTAGAACCAGGTCATCTATTGCAATATGATTATAATTAGCTCATTTGAGGGGCAACATTGCAGCATGTTTTTTTTTGTATTATATCTGAAAAAAAAAACTGTGTTGAAAATACTTGAAAATATTTACTTGTGTACTGATCTTAAGAAAGATTACAGTGATTGATTCTGATGTAAATATAACATTTTGAACTGTATAACTCCTCTAGAATATTGATGCTGAATGCTAATTGTAGTGATTCTTTTTTTGACAGGCTAATGTATATCTTGGATTATGTCCCACAAAAAAAGCTGGAGAGGAAGAGAAGTTCAAACCTAGAAGAAACCATGAAACACAGAAACCATGCTGCTTACTTGATGTTTACAACTTTCTAGAAGAAAAGGGTTGGCAAGTGATGTTGAAAGCCTAGAAAGTTGTTAGGCAAAAGCAGAAGCTGTGGCACTGTCCTTTCCACTGGTTGAGGGGACATAGGCTAATGCCAGTACACCCTGGAAGTAAACTCCTACCGGAGGTGGCCAGACCGCAGCCTTTAGTATGTTGTTACATACTCTGCCTGTGCCATCTCAAGTATACTCATAGCTGTTTAATAACAAGTGTATCTTTAAACAGCTCTGTAGAAATGGACAGAGGAGGTAGATTTCAATAAAAGTTTATGGACTTGTATTATGGCAGAATACAGAGGCTGTGCCAGCTGTCATTCCATGGTATAGTTATATAAGACACTGTATGGAAGTAGAAAAAAAAAGAAAAAAAAAGGAAAATAAATTTAAAAAATAAAAAAGAAATGAGGAAAAAGAGAAAAGGAAAAGGAAGCAAGAGAGTTTTCTGCACTCTGGGTAGAATCTCTGTTTAGTGCAATCCTTTCTCTAAAATGCTGCAGAGTCTGGAAGCTGTGCTGCCTGATTCTCTTCTCTGTTATTCCTATTTGTATGCTGCAATTTTCTGGCCAGACAAGCCTGACTTGGGCATCCAGCTGGGCTGGGAGTGGACAGTCCGTGCTGGAGTGCTGCTGGACGCAAAGGAGTAGGCATTAGCTCTTACCTTCCCTGCTGTTTCTTGGCATGCAGCCTGTTCCCATGACATTGTCTGAAGCTGGTTGTGGAGATTTATGGTTTATTTTTATAGCAATATTTTCAAGCAATTATCTTCCAACTTGTAGCTATAGACCTCTATACTCTCAGTCTAGCTAAGACCTGTTTCTGTAAATCCACTTGTTTAAGATTTCCCTCATGTGTGCACACTAAACACATTGTTAACCTTGACAAGCAGTTAAACACTTAACCAGCAGTGCAAAATTTCAGCTCATTTTCAAGTGTTGTAAGCCTTCATTTCTCCTGTCTGTTCTGTAAGCCTGGAATGGTAAGGCAATAAAGGAAGGAATAAAATAGCTAGAGCCAGCAGCTTAACTGGTTTATACCTAGGTAGCTCCACCAAGTCAAAGAGGCTATATACACATACAGAATATGTGGCCTTATGTAAAACAAAATCTCAGTACCCACTGGTTTTCATAGGTCTACCTGTATTTTTTTTCTCTTTTATTGTTTTGCTGAGTGTGTGTTTATTTAAGAGTATTGAGAGCTTATTATTCAATATTGATTTGGTCAATGTGTTTGAGTTGGCATAGCTGCCTTGAATCAATGCAAATATCTCAGACTAAGACTCATATCAATGAGTGTTACATCTTCACAATGGACTAAAAATCCAGGCTCTGATTCTGTATTGCACTATTATGTTTTATAGTTAGAGTAACTCAAATGACTGGATTAGAGATGCGAAAGAATAATCTGAAGGTGTTCTGAGCCAGACCTCCCTTCACTGGGTGTGGTACACAAAATGTAACATGCATTTCACATCCTAGTCATAGGCAAATTCTGCAGCCTGAGTTTCTGGATCTGGAAGAGGAAAAGGGAAAATGTTGCTGTAGTGGTTACTGCACAAGTGAAACACCAAACTGAGCATATGAGGATCAAAAATGAGCAGGAAGAACACAAACTTAAACACTGCGTACAAAGATTAATTACATAAAATAAAAGCTGGAAAATATAAAAGAACCAAACGAGGCAGTACAGGAAATTTCTAAAAATGTTGCTGTTGACACTAAAGAAAGACAGAATATTTTGCCTGCAGCTGCAACACAGCTGTCACATCCAAACAAATTAAAACCCTATGAGGACCAAAAACCACAATAAACTGTAACATTATTTAAGTGAAGCAGTATCTTTCATCTGCATCCCAAGCCAAATACTTATTTAAGGTGCAAAAAGGCATCCTGGGAGCACCCAGTGGCACAAAATACCCTTCTAGGTCCAGGAAAGCTTAAGAACTATTTTGTGGCTGTTAAAATACAAGTTGCTGTCTTGCTGCCGCCGTAAGAATGACACGGTTTTCCATCTTCATTTCAAGACTCCTGATGGCAGATTCTGAGGCTGCTGATTCTGGTGACCAAAGCAATCAGAACTGCAGATATACACTTTTAAACTGAGCATTGCAATGCTGCCTAGCAGCCTGGCTTGTTTGCTGCATGGTGCTTCAGAAAGTACTGTACAAAAAGAGCAGCTGGGGCTCTGCATGCTGCTAGAGGTTTGCTCCTAGGAATGCCCCAGCCTCCCAATCCCATCTCAGTTGCACTTGGTTACCGAGAAAGTTTTTGCATTCATTATTAGGTGCTTATGCTGATTTACAAAGCCATTAAAGAGCAGAGCACAAGTTACCTTTCTGAGTTAGTGACTCTTTACTCCGCTGGTCACAGGCTGAGGTCAACTGATACAGGTCTCTGTGCATCCTCAATACTGAACTGCGCCACTTTGGGTGGTCGCTCTTTCAGCCATTGTGCACGTGGCCCCTCCGGCTCCTGGCAGCACCGGCGCCGTCACCTTCCCTGCGGTCAGAGTGCGCAGGCAGGACGCACTGGGGCTCGGCAGCCCTTAGCTGGATGCTAATCATTGCGATTTCTGAAGAATCATTGCTAGCACTGTTTTTTCAATCATTTCTCTTTAGTGTTTTGAGATGTGTCTGCGAGACAGGCACTAAAAGGACTGTTTGCTTTTTTCCCCCTCTGCCATTCCATTTTTATTTTCTGTTTGCAAATGTAATTCCCCCCCGTGGTACAGCAGGAAAGCATGCATAATGTAACTATGTGAGCACAGCTGAACTTCTCCCTACTCTAAAGAAAACATTTATTATGGACTGAAGCACAGAATAGCTTTACAGACCACTTCTTTGACTAAATACATAAAATAAACCAGCTGCTGCTGTAAGGAAACATAAAATATTTATCAGATTAAGTATGGATCGTGCAATTTTATGTTGATTGTTTAACCTTAAATGCCTACTAAATCAATGCAACAGATCTGAATTCACAGAAGAAGTCAGCCTTCTAAAGTCATTATTATTAATCATTACTTTAAGTCTTGTAAATCTGTTTGATGTTGGCCATAATACATATGATTATGTGAGCTGGAATTTCATCTGTATTGTTAATCAATAGATGTTTTTTCTGACTGGATAAAAAACAGGGAAAGGAAACACATTAGGGAAAAAAAAAAATTAAGAAATTGAATATGTCTGCTCCAAAAAGAGTAAAGGAGCTTTTTTTCACTGATGTAAGGAATTCCATAATGTGTAAACTATTATACAAAGGTTACTCATTACTAAAGGTATACCAAAAAATATCATGGCAATAGAGTGTTGTCATGGGATAAATATATCTCACTTTGAAATACTCCCCATAAATTCCACAGTCACCACAACTTCCATTTAGCTGCAGAGGGCCTGCAGGAATGTTTTGTTTTAAAATTAATCATTCACTGTTCTTCCTTCCTGTCAGTAGGCTTAAGCACTGCAATATGAGGAAGAAAATCTTGGAAATGTTTTTTATATTCATCCAGTGCCTAAGACTGGAGGCAGACAGGGATATTCGCAAACCTGGTTTTGGGAATATCATAATTTTGAGAATTTCAGTGAAAGCTCTCACTGCAGTACCCAAAAAGTAAACTGCTCTAACTCAAACAGAACCGACCACTAGGTATTTTAAGTGGTTAGTATTTGATCTGCAAAAATCTGCAAAAAATATTATCACAAACAAGGGCCCCAGCATTATTAATTCCACATATTTTAATTTAGGAAGGAAGTCAGCACACAATCAGTCACTAGGGAAGTTATCAGATGATTCAGTAGAGTTTAAAATTGTATGTGTGGAGCTGACTGCATGCTCCTAAAGAAAACAGCTGATGTACAACCTTACTCTGGGATCAGCTTGAAAAGGAGGGCAGAGATGGGGAGGGTCAGCAGTCATTTATTCACTATTAGTTATTGTGTGTTCTTTCAGCCCCTTGGCTTTTCGTACCCCCTGTTTCACTGAGCCTGTGTGTTCAGGATTTGTCTGATGTGTCAGCTGGCTTCTCTGACAAACCTGCCAGGGGATTTGCTGGCTGTTTTTGGAGGGCATGAAGTAGACTCAGATTCTGCCCTGTTTCTATATCCACAAGGATTAAACTGCTCTTCAGTGCACACTGCCCCTGCCCACAATAACCTCAAGGGGAGTACATAATGACTCAGAAACATCATGCAAGTCCACTCAAGGTTAAAAAAAGCTCGAAAAGTACATCTGTGAGTATTCATAAAGATTAACTTCTCACAAGGCAGTGGGTTGTGTGCTCAGCAGTTGAGCATTGCCATGAAGTTGTGCTGGGAGAGGAATGTGATGACAAGCGGGGCTGAAGTGGTGTGAAAGCAAATTGGATTTTTCTACATTGTTAATTGCTGCCCATAAGTAAAAATTACTTCTTCCTTTTTCAACAGTGTTAGTGCCTGGCTGAAAACTTTATGAGCAATTGCTCCTGGTTTTTTTATGGGAGCTCCAGCAGTCATATTTTGGAAGCTGTTACTTAATATGATGTCACTGGGTCTGCAGGTGAGTAAAACACCCAAGAAACTTTTCTTATGAAATGTTCTTGCAGCAGCTGTTTCAACACATGAATCATAAGTTCTCTGCCTTGAGAACTGCAGCCATTTGAATAGCTTCAGTGAACAAAAGCATGGCACACACACAAATCCAGAATGAAACACAAATATTTCCATGAAATACCTATCCCACAGACTCACACGAGTGATTGTTCAGAATTTTTTACAGCATTTTATGTAGTTAATGCACTATATGGATACCCAACAATCACACCACATACAACTACGGAAGTTGTTAGAGAAAGCTGATTTAGTAGAATCTGACCCTATTTTAAAGGCAAGGAAATAGACCGAGGAAGCACAAAACCATATGGGATAAAAGTGGCAGAACCAAAACTACATTTCAGATTTTCCTCCATCCCCATCTAGCACACCTACTTTAGACCATGTTACTTTATTACTCAAGTTGGACTTTAATAATTACTGTTGAGAAAACCTTGGAGAAAATAAGGGGATACTACCAGCAAAGTCTCACTACATGTAAAGTGGCTGTATAAACTGATTTTCTTGTTTCAAATAAATTACTACATTTCTGCATCTGACCCAAGCTAGATCTGCCTCATGTGTTGAGGCAACTGCTCTGGTGCAACTTGAGGCCATTTCCTCTTGTCTTGTTACTTATGAGAAGAGGCAGATCTCCAGCTCACTATGACCTCCTTTCAGGTAGTTGTAGAGAGTGATAAGGCTATCAGTTCCCTCAGCTGCTCCTCATCAGACTTGTGCTCCAGACCCTTCACCAGCTTTGTTGCCCTTCTCTGCACTCGTTCCAGCACCTCTATGTCCTTCTTGTTTAGTGAGGGACCAAAACTGAACACAGGATTGGAGGTGTGGCCTCACCAGTGCCAAGTATAAGGGGAGGATCATTTCCCTAGTCCTGCTGACCACACTGTTTGTGGTACAAGCCAGGAAAATTATTAATGGCATTTAAGAAAGTGCAACAGGATAGAGAAATTACCACAGGTTGTCCTGGCTTCTTAATGCAACCTCTGATGATAGAATATGTTCAGCACTTCATGTTACTGTCAGAAAATAACTGCAAATAAGCTTTAAAATGTAAATTGTGGAGAGGGAAAAATAAGGGCAAAAAGAGCTAAATCATGGGTTGAGAGAAGAAAACCAAGTCAGCTGCAGAGACAGACATCAAGGAAGAAAAGAAGAAGAATCATCAGCTGTGAAATATAAAGAGCAATATCATGTTAAATAATGGGTATCAAAAGTGTGTGTATACATGTACATATATAAAATATAAAGAATTATATGTGTGGAGTTTGTTGTAAGTGAAAATAAACTGTAGATTCTTGCTGCACAAACCTGGAACAACCTTTTCTGCAACACACATTTGCAGGACCAAAAATACAGCTGAATATCAAGTCATAACAACATTGAAAAAATAATAATCTGAATTTTAATTACGTGGAAATTGAGACATTTATATCTGGGCTTTGGCCCATGTACAGTCAAATATAAAAGCTGATTTTATTGCTATGCACTGGAAGTGACTCCCCCGTAAACGCCCTCATGGTAATTTGTACAGCCAAATCCTCTCTGTCACCCACTGTGTGGCATGCCCAAGTCATCGTGGCTTCACCCAGCTAAATGCACGGGAAGTCAGCAGCGTTATTTTACTCTGTTTTTTAAAGGCTGCTGTAGTCAACAGTGTGTAAACAATAAGGGAAATTCAGCCTGAGAGTGATAAGAAACTGAAATATTAAAATTGAATTTCAGTACTCATATCTTTTTACCTGCAACATCAGGAACAAATCTTTCAGTTCTGGAAACAGCCATGAAATACCTTTTCCTAAACATTTTCAGTCGGGATCTACAAGTGCCTTTTAGCATAATTTCACAATGTGCAAGGCTCACACTATCTTATTTTCCGCTTGAAATCTGGAAAAAAAAAACCTCAACCAACTTTTGTAGATGGTCAGAAGTCTCAAACCCAATTATGGTCACAGAAGGTTTGTGTGAGTGGCTTGAGAAAAGTCCCGGATTATTGTCTCAGTGACAGGAGACAGATCCTTGACTTTGCAGCAGCCTGCTCACAAGTCACTCTATGTGATGGCCAGTCCATCAGTGTGTACCCAGCATTTTGGTGACTTGGCATGTCACAGAGGAAGAAAATAAAGCCTTATGAAAATAATAAAGGGACCTTGTAGAATTCTGCAATTTTGGCTCCCAATTTTATTCTAATAATTCAGTAGAATTTGACTAATAGAGGATATTTATCAGAGCTTAATGACTACTTTAAAAGTTATATCATATAGTGCAGAACAGGGAATTACACATTAAAATCAAGTATATGTCCTTGTAAACTATCCAAAGCACAAAATGCCTTTTGTCTTTATGAATGTCTGTTCAGTGTGATGATGTTGGTCAACAGGACAGCTTTTCCCAAGGAAACTTCTTTCCTCTACTGCCATTTCTCAACAACTGCTTAAGGACTTTCCTTCTGTCTTATGACTCACCCCATTTTCCTAGCACCACCCACTTCACTTTTGGGGTCAGATTCTCAAGGGGCTTTAGGCACCTAATTTCCTTTGAAGGAAAGAGTGGTTAGATGCCCAAATGCCAGGTGTATCTGGGTCAGGATCGCTGCCTCTGCCTGAGCGCAGCCCCTTTCAAGGTCATTGAAGCTACTGGCTGCCCCTGAGCTCCAGATGTACCACCTCCACCCTGGAGCCTGAGGGTCTTGCACAGCTGTGTTATACAGGAAGGGGAAGAGGTCACACACACTCCATATACGAGCTGAATCTGGGCCAAAGATTATGCCCTGTCTTGGGCATGCTTTGCCCCTCAGCTTCAACCTGCTCCTGCCTCGCCATACATCCCATGAAGGCTGAGAATGTGGGATGAAAACTGGGCAAAGAGACAAATGGCATTGCAGTGGTGGTAGGTACAGAGCTTGTACTCCAGCCAGCTCTTAATAGAGCAACTGCTGCAGTTTCATGAGCCAAATAACCCCAGTGGGAAGCAAAAGCCCCATCCCCTCAGTCTTTCCTGAGAGCTGAGCTTCAAGGAGCCCAAAGGAAGGAAAGCACAAGTAACTGGCTAGCCCTGCTCATGTCTACACCAGTTTGGCTCTGCACAAACTAGTCACAAACCAACTTACAGAGCAAGGGGGGGTTTGTCCCTTGCTGCTTTGCTTTCAGTCAACTTGCTAAATAATTCCTCTGGGATGATCACACAGAGCAAATGAAAAACTCAACCCTGAATCCTCCAATGCTGTGGGGCATCCCTGTTCCAAGGAGCAAAGTCTCTTGCTTAAATGCAGACTAGAAAGTGGAGGGCTTCATAAAAAGTGTAAGTCTTGGATAGTATGCTTTGCACGTACCAGATTCAATAATTATTATTTATTTTAAATTAATGAGCTCTGAAAAAAACCCAAACCAAAACAAAAAAACTCCAACAAAATAAAACTGATAGCAAAGGGGGTTGTGATTTGGATGGGATGGGAGCTGGTGCACCAGAGAATAAGAATATTCAAAATTGGCTATGGAAGAAAGAAGTTTATTTTGTTTGTTGTGGTCTTTAATAGGTTAAACTCGATGTATTTAGGTACTTGAAATAAAGAAAAGTCATTAAAAAAATAAAAATAAATAGAGGAACTGCAGGAGGTGCAGGTTGTTCGGATGTATCAGGAAATGTGCACAGCAAATTACATTATTCTACAGGGAAAGAGAGACAAATACAACATACAGAAATACATAGAAACTAGTTTTCCTTTAGGGAATATTCCACGCCTTCCACAGTCTTGCCCTAATTAGAAAGTGTATTATAATGAGTATCAGTTGCAAAGCAAAAAGACAAATAAGGGGTTTTAGTAATTTTCAAAGTCTAAAGCTGGTTTGTAGTTGAGAGGGAAAGATAGATACTATTTTCAGATGATGAAGGAAAAGGGTGCGAACTTATGGGAAAGTTCATTATTGAGAAAAATGAAGTAAAGATTTATTTGGTTTTACATAAAAGGTGGAATTATCCCTGTTTTAAAATAAATTCTAAAATTCACATTAATTTCTGTGAGGTTAGGTTTCATTTCAGTCTATTCAGTGTATTGCATTTAACGGCCCTGCAGATGTACTGTGGAGAGTTCCTCCTTAAAGCCGGGACTACACCAGTCGGAGCCAGATGGACACTATGTTGATAATATTTTCTTTTCTTTTCCTTTTTTTTCTTTGTCTCCTGCTCTGTCGAAGTGTAGGGACAATCAACTGGTTTAGGAAAACTTGATTTCTGCATCTCACATAAATCGATTTGGTCAATCTGCTTTGCAATCCTCCACTGAGCACAGTAAATGAACCCATTCAAGTAGGGGGAAAAAGAAAGAAAGAAAGAAAAAAGAATTCTAGAAAAAGCCGCTATTTTCTCAGGTGGTCGGAGGTGTTTTTACAGCGGGCGCTGCTAAGGAGGAGTGCCGGGCAAGGGCGCGGCGAGAGCCCCGACGGGACGGTCCGGCCCAGCCCCGGGATATCCTCAGCGGGCCGGGCCGCCTCTCGGGCAGGAAACCCCGCGGTCCCTCTGAGGCTCCGGTTCGCCGGGAGCAGCCCGGTCCCCGCTGCAGGGTTACCTCCACCGGCGTCCGCGGGTGGCGGAGCCGTCTTACGGGGGGGGCACTGCGTCCCCACTTCGCCCGCTCCAGCGGCTGCGGGGACACGGCCGGGGTCCCGGGCTCCTCACTCTCCTACGCCATTTCACATGAGCCGCGACCACGGGTGGTCGTCGGCGAATGAGCAAAAAAGTGCGCTGCGAGCAGCGTGGAAACAAGCAAAGATTTTCAGCTTTTTTTTTCTTATCCCCTTGGAAGCGTGAAAGTTCATTTAAACGGGCGGGGGGCTGGGGGGAGCGAAGTGTTTCTGTGGATTTATCTGGAGGGACGAGGTGGTTGGGCACACGCAGCCATGCCCTCGGGCCCACGGAGGCCAACAAGGTCTCCTTCCGTGGGCCCACAGAGACCGGTGCATGGCGGGGCGGATCCTGCTATAGGTCCCCACCGCATCGGTGGGCGGAGCACACGCGTGGGCCCTGCCGCGTACTTAATAGCCCCGGAGACATTATTGCCCCGGCTCTTCCCCGCGGGATACCGTCGGGGAAGAGGCGGCTCTCGGTGGGACGCCAAGGACACCCGCCGTAGCGGCCTGTACAGAGAGGTGAGCGCCAAACCCACCTCTCGGTCCAGGGATGCCTTCCCCAGGGGAGCGGCAGGCCCAGGGTCCCGCGGGCAGACACGCAGGAGTCTGGCCGGAGAGAGTGAAATCTGAACCGGCAAACCCCGAAATGAGGCCCAGCAGCCAGAGCTGAAAAGCGTCCAAGTCTGTCTCAAGCAAACCAAGAGATGAAACATTTCAGGTTATTACATTCTGCCTTTGAAGCAAACCGTTTCCCGCAGATAACAATGCGTAGGTATATTTAGACAGCTCGGCTCGTCCAAGGCAGAATCTGTCTTGCACTATTTGAGAAAAACTCTAAGAGTAAGTGCAAATATTTGACGCTGAAGAGCTCTTAAGGCTTGGAGAGTACCATTTACTTATTTCTACACATCAGTGTGGGCTTAGGATGTTAAATAGATTAAAAGGCTAAGAGAGGTCACTGAAGTAGACTCTCTTTCTCTCATCCTGACTTTTTTCCTTGCAAAGTTTTTGCACTTTCTTTAGAGTGTCCTTGGCAAACTCCTCTTAAGAGCCACCTCGGATACTGTATAAGTTCTGAACCCCGGCCCCCTCCCCTCCTCTAATCGGCCCCCCCGAAACTCCTCTCCAGCGCAGGCATTCAGCAAATATTTGCCTTCGGGGTGAAGATATTAATAAGCACTTTTCGGTCGCCTTTTATACCCGGGGCGCTCGGGAGCGCAAGGCAGCGGCGGCGCTGCCGGCCGGGCCTGGGCAGGTGAGCGTGGCTGTACCTGGCAGTGGGGGGGCCGGGTCCCCCAGTCCCCCCGCCGGGCGTGGGCTGCCCCGGCGGTGACACGGGCAGTCGGGGCCGAAGGGGACACAGAGGCGACCGCGGGAGTAGCCGCTCCGCCGAGGACGGACACGTCGTTTCAATTTAATCTCATTTAAAAAGACGTAACTAATAAATTTGTATGGACGGGGCTGCCGGAGACGTAAAGCAGAGTCGATAGTGGTTCAATCCCATTGAACCCTATTGAAAACCATGACAACAAGGAACAAGCTCCGATTTATCCCGGAGAGTTAAAGCACATTGTGGGAAGGCGTCAATCACCTATTATTCCAGATCTGAACAAATGCAAAATCTTGACTGGAACAAATGCTTCCAACAGGTCCGGGACATAGGGCTACATTTCCCTTTTGTTCACGGCCTAGCAGTTGGCATGTATTTGTGCTCCCCTCGCTCCGACCACCCAGGACGGCTGGGAGGCTGTGCTCGGAGCTGGGAGATAACTACTGTCACCAGGCACGCTTGATAGGTGGCTGCAGTAATCACGGCCTGGGAATCGTTTATATGGAGCCTGTCCAGTCCCGAAGAAATATGCGGGAAGTTGGCCAAATGGAGCCTTGTGCCCCGTTCATCTCGCCCACAAATCTCGCCCATATAAATCTCACCTCTCCCTTGTCGTTATTGCTCTATTGACATTTTCCCCGAGAAGTGTAACTGCTCCCAGAAGCGACACCCAGACCAGGGCGGGGAGGGGCAGTGGCGGTCGGGGGCACGCGGGCAGCGGGTCTGGGGGGCGAGAGAGGGGCTGGATAGATGTAATCTATACACAGTAGCTTATAGATGCCTGTTTGGACAGGGAAGTTAGAACCGACAAAGCGGCCGGACAGAAGAGTATCTCCGCTTGTATCTGTTTCTCTTTCCAGGAGCACAGCGCATCGCCGCAGGGTTTCGTACCGTTCCCCCGTCGGGGATGAGCTGTGCGACCCTCGGCCCGCGTTCAAAGGAAAGCTGATCTGCTCGGGTGAGGCTGGGTGTCTGCTTCCCTCCAGATTTTGCTCCATCCAGCCGGACTCGCCTCCCAGTGTTTTCCGAGGCGTCCGCCGTCCGTCCCGCGAAAGCGGCGGGGAGCTAGCTGTGCGGAAGGCCGCTGCGGCGGACGGCTGGGGAGCGTGTCCCGCCTCCGCCCTCTGCGGTGCCACGGCTTGAGCCACGCTGCGCGACCCGCGTGAAACATCGCCCCCACCGGCCACTTCTGCAGCTGCCCTGCGGCTGGGGACCGAGCCCTGTCACTGCCGGTTTGCATTTGAACGGCACACTGAACTGCTTGTTTCTGTTTCGTATTTTCTTAGAAGTCCTCGGCGGCCACCGAGGCTAGGCAAAGCCCGACCGCAGCTTCGCGGGGGGACGGGGCCGCCCGGTGAAAGGCTGAGGGGAGGAGAAGCTGCGAGAAGGTGCTTGTCCCGCGGAGCTGCCGCCGGGCGTCCCCGAACCAGTGCCCAGACAGTGTCAGCACCCTCCTCCCTGGGGGCGCCGGTCCTCGGGTTCGTTTGCTGCCGCTTTCGGCAGATGAAGCGGCGGTCGGCAGGGACGGCGCGGATAAGCAGACGCGCCGTGTTTGATCTTTTCTCCCTCACCCCAGCTGGAGTCGTTTCAGTCACTCACACACCCCGCCCGCGGGGATATCCCCGGGGTTAGTACAACGCAAACTGGTGATTAAAAAAAACCCAAACCTCCCCTGCCTCCCCCGCCCCGACTCTTCCTTATGGACCGAGTATGCCAAGCTCCCGCTATCATCTTTCTCGAGAAAAAGGTGCACCATCCTTGTACCATGCCGAGGAGACGCAAAAAAGCCCCATCCCAGAGATCCTATTCCTTAACGCACACACCCGCCAGCCTTCCCCGCCGAGAGCTCAGCCGAGGTGTGAAAAATGCCCCATTGAGGGTAGGAAACCTGCCAACAACAAGAGGGAGAATTTGAGGTAGCACTGCAAACAGCCTGGGCAAATAAAACAAATAACGACTTAAATTCCTTCCAGATTTAAAGAAAGAGGCAAGAGGGGGGGAAATAAAGAGGGAGAAGCGGGGAGGGGGCTCTCGGCAGGCTCTGCGGATGTCCTGGGAGGATTCACTTTGTCTGCGGATAGAAGGGACGCTGGTGGCTTCGGTGGCGGATGGAGGGGGGTGGTTGTTGGTCATCCACATGCCACCCAAGATGTTATTCACTGCTAACAATTACCATTATCTGTCCCCACTTTTGGCTAATCAGACAGAATATGTAATGATGAAGCCTGTTTCCTGCTGTCTTTGGGAGGTAACGGGTTATTCTCTCATGGGGGTGGCGGGAGGGGGGGGCTACACCTACTCCCATTAGGGCTTTAGCACTTGACTAATTCAGGTACTTAGCATCCTATAGACAGGGACGGTTTGAAAGCAGGCAGTGTTTGCAGTGGGAAGGACTGTTTATATAAACAGGACACCTCTGTAAACGACACTAATATTTGGGGTTAGGTGGCGATGGAAAGGAAGGTCCTCTTGAGCCGAGAGATTCCCCAGTAACTGGACGCAATCCTTTCCTCGCAGCTTTTAAGGAAGGGGGTTTGGTTTGGGGTGATATTTTTTGAGGGGTGTGCACAACCTACCATGGCCACATCTGGAAGGATCAGTTTTACAGTGAGGAGCATTTTGGATTTACCAGAGCAGGATGCTAATAGCATAAAGCAAGCCTCTGACCATCACCATTCAGCGGAGAACTACACCGGCTCGCCGTACCGAGGGTGGATAGAAACAGACAGAAATCACTACCCCTGTGAGTATAAAACGGACAGGAATTCTCCATCTCCGAACAATTATATTTTATTTGTTTCCCCCCTTCCTTTGAGGAGGATGCGAAGCAGCTAGATGCCAGTGTACGTACGTAGCCGACAGGGTCGAGGGGGATCCAGGCTGGGAATATTACAAAATATTACTGAATTGTTACAATGAAATAGCAGAAATGTCCCGGCCACGATCTTAAGACAAAAAAGAGGGTTTGGGGGTTTTTGTTGGTGTTTTGGGGTTTTTTGTTTGGTTTTTTGTTGTTTATTTGTTTGGTTTTGTTTTGAGGGTGTTTTTTTGTTTGTTTGTTTTGTTTTGGGTTTTTTGGTTCTTTGGGGTTTTTTTGTAGGTCTGTGCATGTTCCCAGCTATGACAGAAAGCAAAACCTCAGGCTGTGTCCACCCCTCTCTCTGCGCTTATCGTTTAAGCCCCCTTTCCGGATTATATTTTTACCCCCCGTTTCACTGGTGCAAGAAATCCTATCTTTTTGTGCTGGAGGGCTTTGAGGCCACCCCACGCTCCGCAGAGAAAAGCTGAGCATCCACCGTGCCTCGCCTCCTCACGCTGCCGTGGAGCGCCCTGCCCGCCACGGCCTAGATCCACGCACCTGGCACGGCAGAGGGCAGGCTCCAGCTCGCTAACCCAGCCGGTCGCAGCTCACACACATAAATTGTGTCGCAGATATACGGCGTTTACTGTACACCCGTGTGTGCACAGGGGGAAACAGTCCTTTGAAGGGGTGCGGGAACACCACCGGGATAAATTAAATACTAAGGTAATCGAGCGGCGGGTGAAAAGCAGACATGAAAGGACAGGGCATCCCCATATTCTGTTAAAGTACGGGGGGCACACGAGGGCTGGCAGCCCGCAATCCCCGGGCTGTGCGCGACGGAGCGGCCGTGCCCCTGCAGGGATTGCCGGCGGGGAAGAGAGGGTCCCCCACGGGGGGACAGCCTGCTCCGCCCCGTGGGCTAGGTTTAATGTATTCGTGGGGTTAGCTCACATCTTTTGTTGACTGTTGGGATTAATCCTGCCCGGTAAACAGCCGGGGCTCTCCTTGCGAGAGGCGTTTCAGCTCTCGGCGGCCTCCTCGATGCCTGCCCCGCTCCCCGGCCCCGGCCGCTCCCTCTCTCTAACCCACTCGCTGTCCCCAGCTTCCGACGAGAGCGGCCCGGAGATGAGCTTGCCCGACTCCACCCAAAGGTCGCTCCCCGCCCGCGGATCGGAGGCCGAGGAGAAGAAAAAGAAGCGACGGGTGCTCTTCTCCAAGGCGCAGACGCTGGAGCTGGAGCGGCGGTTCCGGCAGCAGCGATACCTTTCGGCGCCGGAGCGGGAGCAGCTGGCCCGGCTGCTCAGCCTCACCCCCACTCAGGTGAAGATCTGGTTCCAAAACCACCGCTACAAGATGAAGCGGGCGCGAAGCGAGGGTCCCGGCAGCCCCCAGCCGCGCCCGCCCGCCCTGCT
>VZRQ01000142.1:2389775-2430262 GCA_013397975.1 Machaerirhynchus nigripectus | reverse complement strand
CACCGGGGCACCGCGCGGCCGGGCTCGGGCGGGCCGGGCGGCGGAACACGGCTCCGGGGCGGCGGCAGGCCGGGACTAAACTGGCCGGGGCCACGCTCCCCTCCGCCGGCCTCACCCGAGGGCGAGGATGCCGCGTGAGGCGCGAATTTTGTAAAACCTCCGCTCCTCCTCCTCCTGTTCGAGAGATTCCTTGTTAAAAATTAATGATCATCCTAGAGACCTAGTGTATTTTAAAATAGCTGACACTTCCAGTGACTAATAAAATGATTTTTGGCAAATAAATTTTTCCCGGCGGAGAAGTGTAGTTTTGACCATTGGGACTGTTTTGTAGGATTGTCTCCTGTGCTATAAAAGCTTAAATACTTATCTTGATAGCGCCAGTCGAATTTGACTTTCAAGTTCGTTTATTTTGTCCACATGCGCCGGTAAACGACGAATAGTTTGCTGCAAGCCTCTCACTGCAAATGCGTGATAATTCCTACAGGAAGCATGAGCCCAGAGTCTCCCGCTTGGGAGACTCCCGCTCCCCACGACTTTGCGTTTTGAGCGGCGATGTCGTCCACCGCTAGGCAGGATCCAGAATTAGAGCCGCTAAGGCAGGATCCAGAATTAAGCCAATCTTTCCGCTAGCCTGAAACCGTTCCAAATTTCGACTGGGGAAGGATAGCCAAGAAAATTATGCTTTGAAACTATTTGATAAACTATCGATTTTATTACTTTGGGGTGAAAATAATAATGTATATTTTCTGCCAACTGCCAATGCGGGAAAGCCCCAAAACCCCCCACAAAGCTAAACCCAGGTCCCTGAAATAAGGACTAGATCAGCTGCTTCCATCCCTCTGACGGCACCTGAAGACCACGAACGCAGAGGGAATATTTGGGGGCAAAGACCCCACGGGGACTGATGCAGACAACCTGGCCACCGAGGAAAGGCTGTCGAGGGAAAGGAACCTGCAGAAGATATTTGGGTGGGATTTTTATTATACAAGTTTTTATTTATTCTCTGGAAGGGGATGACTTTGGACGAGATATGCCCCTGGGATGTGGTATGCTGCCTACACATCCCGGGAAGCCCACGCAGAGCAAAGCTGCGAGGTGCTGCCGTCTCGGATGAGGAGGCGACCAAAAGCACACACCAGTTTCCGTGGGTGATTTTGGCCACCTCCCCTGCCAGAATGGCCCCGCTCTCCTCCCAGCCCTACCTTACCCAGGGCTGCTCACCCTCCACCTGGGTGGCTCGGTGTCGCATGTGTCCTCGGTGCGGGAGGATCAGACCCAGCTACAGTGCAGGACAGGCTGGGGAGAACGAAGGGATGCCAGTCCTCCCACCTGCATCTCCTTCCCTGCTTGGACAGGGGCCATGTACCAAGACGGAGGCGCAGAGCTGATCAGGCCTCTGGGCTGTGCGGGAAAGACCTGGGGGAACATAGCTTCTGTGTCACCTGGGTTTCGTTTTATTGGTTGGTTGGCCGGTTGTCGGGTTTTGATTTTTTGTTGTTGTTGTCTTTCCCCCTCCCCTTTCCCTTTATTTTTTCTCCTGCCATCCGAAATCTTTTTTTTTTGTCTCAGCTGCTGGCCACCTTGTCTCCCATATGGATGGGGTTATCTTAGAAGAATCTCCCAGAGAATCGCTCCTTAAACCTCCTTTTGTCTTGGGGGCTGAAAAGAGCATTGTTGTGCATGAAAAGGACCTAGACAAAATCCTCACTGTTTCAATTCAGGACTGTTTAATCAGTCCCTAGTGACAATTTTATGGGTTTTAGGCGGTACAATAGCATCTTTTAAAACCTTGTGGCCTTCATGAAAACAAAGGGCTTGAATTTTATGGGCTTACAACTCCAATTAGAACAGTGCCAATGTGTATGGGAGATTATCAAATTTGTATCATAAAACCCCTGTATAATAAATGATTACTGGAAGCTGGGGAGGGGCGTGAGGGAGAAAGGACCCAGATTTCAAGCAATGGACTTTGTCGCATGTAGTTCTAAAAGTACAGATGCTGCCCTCCGTTCTAACCCTTTGTGACCCAACTGTGCAGCAGGATCATGTGTGGAAATAGTGTGATAACGTCATTAGAAAAGGAAACAAAGACAACGGGACAAGACTGCTCCTCCTCAGCACAAATCTACCCTCCATCAGCTTGCCGAGTGTTTGCAGCATTCCACCTGGAAGGGTCCTTCCCTGGCTCCTCGCTCATCTGAGCTGCTGTCCTGTCCAGGAGCCCACACACTGTCATAGGAAGGCTCGGTAAAATACGAGGGCTTCCTTAAATTACTGCTTTTATGAGCTACTGTACATCCTGGTAATGACAGAGGATATACCTTCCCAATCCCAGGCTGCAGTGATTTTCTCTGATCAGCACCTGCAGTGTTGCAAAATGTGTGATTTGTGAGTGTTGCCTTTTACCAAGCCCAGGAAATGGGAAAGATGAGATTCCCAGGCACTGGCAAAGGCTGACGAGGTGCTCTTGCAGTCTGAGAGAAGTCATCTCAACAAGGGTGCAGGGAAGATGGTAGAGTCCTGTTCAAGCATGGAGAAAAGCAGCCCCCTTAATTTAATGCATCCAAGTAGATAGAAGAATGTATTAAATAATGAGACAATTCAATAGTCTATGGAGATTTACAGTAAAGAAAAAGTCTTGTGAAGAAGATAGGGTGGGACTGAAAATAATATTTTTTCCTGATAGAAAAAAATTAGTCTGTCTAGATTTTAAAGTGCATTTCACAAGGAAAATAGTTAATTTTACCAGTGGTTAAGCTGTATCTAGGAAATACTTCTTAACAAGTGCCACTGATAACAGCTTTAGGGAAAGACAAAGTTAGCACCTTTCAGTGTATTTTCTGTTACTTTGGCTTGTTTTTTGATAAGGCACGAAATTATCTCAGTTGTTGGTTTGGATTTTTTTGTCTCCTCCTCGAAGTGGTGAATGCGCAGTTTCTGCCTTTTCTCTTTCTTTTTCCCACCAGGTCTCACTGTGACTTTTACCCTGCAAACAGGCCTGTGAATTTCACTGAAACTAATGAAAAAGCATACCATGATCAAGATCTAAATGCCATCTTCAGCTAATGAAAAGCATTGCTAACATCTTCAAACATATTCCTAGGTGCTTTACTCTTAGTCAGTAAATAAACTATTGACTTTGCAAAGGCCCAGCGCTGTTTCAGTGGGAGCCCCTGGGCACATGTTTGTTAACTCAGAGCTAAGACATTAAAACAAGTCACTAGATTGCCCCTAGTTTTGGACAATAGTTCTGAAAGAGCATATGAGGAAGCCTCTTTGTGATACTTCATGAACAAGTTGCGTGTGTCCCTGCCAACGCATATCCATCGTTAGTCTTTGTATATACACACACCATGCATTTTAAAAATTACAACACATGAAAAACAGCGCTTCTGAAGCAAAACTCTGCCATGCTCCAAATTCCCTTGTCACTGACTTAGGAAAGGCTCCTGGCAGCCTTGCATGTCTTGGTTAATGACCCATCTGAACTGTGTTGTTAACTAAGCACAGGTCAGGTCTGTCGAAACTTTTGGAATTTCAGCCCCTTGTACCTCCTAGCATTTGATAGGAATAAACCTTCCACCCTTGCTTAGAGCCCAGCTGATGCTCTAGGATCACAGTGAGCTCACTTCGCTTTCAGAACCAGGTGGTGCCCAACTCGATCTGTGGACAAGCAGAGTTCTAGCTCTCCCTGTAGTCAGTGACCTTCACAAGTCTCAGTTCATTGTTTAAGATTCGTACTGGACTTGAATGTCTGATTGCTGCTGCTTCTTGAGAAGATGGGAACAGCTAAGATACCAGGAATAGCAGTTTCAGAGCTTTAGTAATGGTACTCAGCCTTTTCTTCAAAAGCCTAGATAGCGCAATTTCAGTTTTTTCAGCCAGTACTTCCAACCCTTGAGCACAGGACCGGTCCCAGACATATTGGCCATCAGGTAGTGAACTCTTTCCAGAATTCCTGCCATGAACAAAGAATTGCAAAACAAAGACTCCACTCCACTTACTAGACACTAAAAAAAAATCAGACAAAAATTCAAGTACCACCAGTATCAGCAATGGCAGAAGTATCCCAGCCACCTCATGTAACTTTCAGGAGGCTTCTGACTCACTGTGCTGGTTTTGTCTGGGATAGGCTTAGTTTCCTTACAGTAACTAGTTTAGGGCTGTGTTTTGAATTTGTGCTGAAAATGGTGTTGATAATATAGACTTCTTGTTATTGCAGAGCAGCACTTGTACTGCATCACGGTCTTTTCTGGTTTTCATACTGCCCCAGCAGCAAGAAGGCTGTGGGTGCACAAGAATTTGGGAGGAGACACCGCTGGAACTGGAGACCTCCACTCATCAAAGGGGTATCCCATGTCACATGGCATCATGCTCAGCATATAAAGCTTGAGGAGGAAGGAGGAAGAGGGGTTGTTCAGAGCTCTGGAATTTGTCTTTCCCAGTAACTATGTGATGGAGCCCTGATGCCTGCCTGCCCATGGGAAGTAGTGATTTAATTCCTCGGTTTGCTTTGTTTGTGTGAGTGATTTTTGCTTTCCCTCTTAAACTGCCTTTATCTCAACCCATGAATTTTCTTACTTTTTCGTTTCAATTCTCTCCCTCATCCCATCAGTGGTGGAATGAGCAACTGGCTGTGCTTAGTTGCTGGCTGGAGTTAAACCATGGCATCCAGTTTAAAGGGAACTTCCTTTGGGAAAGGAGGCATTGGATGGAAAGTTGCCCATAGCAGAAAAATTGCTTTATGGTCCTCAAGCATAGAGCTCAAGCAACACTCAGGAGCAAAGTAGCTCAGATCAAGAGTAACATTATTAAAATGATTTTTTAAAATCACACATACACTAGGTGTAACAAGCCTAAGAGGTCTCTGTCTGCCACTAAGCACAGATTACTGAGCTGTGAGATCAGTTGCTTTTTATCATGTTCAGGCTTACAATTGCATTCTAAATGGTGAAGGAAATCAGCTCTCTAGACTGAGGATGTTGGCAGTTGTGCCAGTTTTCATCCTGTTTTCTCCAGTGCTTTTCTATTTAAAAGAGGTCATAAAGTGTTCTGGAAAAAGCAAAAATCTCTCCAGAACATGACTATAACTTTTTCAGGATCAATATGGAGAAAAGTCCATTTCTGACACCCACTGGTTTCACGCTGCCTTCCTGAATAAAAGGAGACCTAATCACTTATTTCTTCACAGGCCTTTGCTCAGTCTAATTCTTAAACTCCAGAGTTAGATATCCTCTTCAAATCTGACAGAATTTGGTTCTGGATGAGGAATACTTTAAAAGAGAAAAGAAACAGAGACACAGGAAAAAGACATAGGGAAACAAGTAACAACAATGAAAAGACTAGATCTCCTCACCACTTTTGGTGCACAGGGTGTATTTTCATGGGACTGCCCACACTGCTTTTGAACAGTCAGCCAAATTCCTCAGGGGCATGTCCCATGCAGAGCAGTCTTGCTCATTAGTTCATAGTAAGGGCAAAAATGATTTCTTGACATTCCCTACAGTCACAGTGTTTGACTTTGCAATATTCATTGGCAGGAAGCATCCAACTTACTACATTGGGAATGCAGTTTTCCTCTTATGCCCTTATTTTCCTGTTTGAGTGGATGGGGGGTTTGGTATTAAGCTAATGGGTTTATGATATTCAACACTAATCATGATTTTACCAAATCATAAATATAGCCACTTAAAAATATACTAAAATATTGATCTGGAGAGAAAAAAATCCTTCTGTTGTTTGTGTGCATTCATGCAGAGCTCCTAATTGGACACATCTGCTTTCTGCAAAATGCAGTATCATCCATGATGATTGCTTTGCCATCACGCTTCAGAAAACGCCTCTTCTGCTGCTAGCTGGGCACCAGTTGGGAGGTCCTCCTGATCTCTTCCATTTCTCTGTTGCTTTCAGGGAGCTTCATGTTGTCAGACATCCTTCTGTGCTGTTTGTACACACACTGAAAAGGTGGATGTGACTGTTTTTACTCAGCTTTTCCCTTTACTTCTCCTACGCTGGCCTCAGGATGCTATAGTTGGGATCCTCAATGTTGAAGTTCTGCCTTCATCACCACAAGTATTTCCTCGGTGCATGGTTTACCTGCCTTCTACTGGTGGCTGAGATTGTGTTAATATTCTTCCCTCCCTCATATTTTCTTTTTAAATCAGTAATTTAGCACTCTTTTTTATTCACACATGTCTAATATAATGATCTGGAGGACATAATTTTACCACTGCGTAACCATCAGACTCAGTTATCCAACCAGTTTTCACAGTATTAATGTGTACGTGTGTGACTATTTCAGCACTTTTGTATTCAAATCTGGCTACTGAAAAATAACTTTATCTGTGCTTCAAAGAAACCTAGAGTTTTTGATTGGTTTTGGCTTTGAGTACTATAGTTTAAATATTCCTTTGGCAACAGAGAGTTGAGTTTTGAGTGCACTAAAATTTCAAGACATTACAGGAATATTGTGCTGGTGTTGCCGTTTTAAAAAGATGTTGAAGCGCTCAAGAGCAGTTGTGGAAGAACTGCAGGAAAGGTGAAAGCTTGGCCATCATCCTGTGGCGTGAAGGTTGGGGTAGGTGTCCTGTCTATTGTAGCTTACCAACGAGACTGGTAAAACAACCTAAGTTAAAGCACTCACACAGAAAACATAATCTTGGGCATAAAAAGGCCTTTCTGTTCAGCTGGCAAGGTTCAATGAGGTCCAATAGTTAGACAAAACCTGTTCTGAAATTTGTCATAAGTCCTAACCAGTAGAATAATAAGGCCTTTTTACCAGGATTTGGTGACAAAATCCCTGACTGAAAAAATTTAGTGGGATATTTGAGCAAAAACATTCTCCTCTAATCGTAGATGATGGCCTTGTGCTGAGAATGAATTCCAGGAATCCCCATGGCTCGTAGTGCATTAGAGATGACAGTGCTTGGTCAGAACAAGCTCTTCTAACCTTTAAGTATGAACACTTATATTTGCTACCTGGTGAACTTCAGGTACCAGAATAGCCTCTGTCATCAAACCCTGCAAATTATCACCATCCTTGGGCTACTTTGCTTTCAGATAATCATGAAAGAACCCAATCAATCAGTATCAAAAAGAGGGTTTGCACAAGAGCTAGAAAGCTCTTCAGTGCTACAGTTGCACATGCCAGCCACCAGGTAAATGGCTTGCCTAGAAGAGTTGCGGAATTTGGGGTAGATGCAGCTGTGAGGGTAGTGGTGAAGCTGAGCAACAGCCCAGTCTCTTGTTTGTTGCACGGCGTGGCCCCAGAGCCCACACTGCTGAGGGCAGTGCTGGCTCTCCTGGGCTGCTTGAAAAACCTGTGCCCAGCTGCACATAACATTCCATGTCTCTATTTCTAGTAGCACCCACCTGTAGTTTGCAGATATCTGTCCCAAGGCAGTGATACCAGAGGGCCAGATCAACACCCTTCTCCCCAGTGCCTCTTCTCCTGTGCTATGGCAATGTGAGAATTACCCAGGCTGTCTTAGGTCTCCTCTTGGTCTCTGTCCTTTCTCCCTCTGCACTGACTTCACAGGAAATGGGGGCTGCTAAGGACATCTTCAGACTAGGTTTCCGAGGACACTTTGTAACAGCTGGGAAAAGAGTTGAAAAATCAGGAGGCTGAGGAAATGTATGTGTGACTCTCTTGCTTTTTCTTTCCTCTTCCCTTGCTCTCTCTCTCCACCATCAGGCTACGGAATCAGGCTCCTAACAGCCTCACTTTGCATTTTTCACTATTGTCACTGTATCAGCCAATCATGTAAAAAAATGACATATTGACTTGGCAGGTGATTCTGTTTTGAACATGATTAAATAACTTTTTATTGTCATCTTCAAAGCATTTTTATGGTCATTTACTGAGTGAAAGGGGCTCTGATTTTGTGAGTATCTGCCAGAATATGTTTGATCCTGTCATCATTTCTTCAGAAAATCACACGCCTGTAGCTAGAGTGCAAGATATGGTAAGTGCATGAATTGTCCATTGCTCTCTGCACTTACAACACTGCCTTAATTGTCAATGATAACAACAGCAGGGGAGAGATCCTGGGAGTTAAACTACCTGCTGTTTTCTCCTTGATGTTTGAGCTCCTGGATGCTGCATGAATCTCAGAGATGCAAGGAGTCACTTCTTTGTTGATGCCCTATTTTACTGGTTGTTTAAACATGGTATGCTGTCGTAATTAGAGCTGACTAGAAAGGAGGGTTTCCATTTCACAGGAGATGCTGGCTGTTTTGTTGTGTTTTATCACGGCAGAATTACAGCGCTGATGGAGACCTGGGCCATAATTTGCTGCTGCTCTTGGAGCTGCTCTGCGGACTTCCCTTGGACGCCCAATTTTAAGTTCCCTTCAAGCTCCCACATATTGAACAGAATTCACATGTACCCCTCAAATTTCCCAGTTCCATTGATTCAGCATTTTGCTGCAAAAAACCAGTTAGAGCACTCCCTGTCAGCATGATCTATCTATGCAACAGCCTTCACTGACCTTCATCTGGGCTTACAGTTTCTGTACACATCAAAATAGAAGTACTTCTTGCTAGATGAGTTAGGCTAGTAATATTGTGTGCATGAAGCAAAGAGAGTTACAAGTAGCACATCTTTGTTTAAATTTAGCAGTAACCAGCTGGCCACATTCTGTAGGAAGCAGGAAGGGAGGAATCACAGGGAGGAAGGGATCTGATGAAAAATCAAGCAGAGGCTATAAAAACATTTCTCTAAAATGGCAGCATAATGAAAAAGGGATGCCAAGCAAAGAGCTTACTGATCATCTGTGTATCACTCATAGCATACTCCAGCTAGCTCAGCCCTTGGTTCGGAGGGGACATGCAGGTGTTGGGAAGGATCGCTTCCCACACATGGTATTTTTTGCAGGATTCTTTTCCACAGACAAAACTTATTTGTACTTCATTAACACCCTTTGAGACAGGCTGTTAAAGTGCAAGGTGAAAAAGGCAGAAAGTTGAAGAAAATGAGTGTCAGCATTCCCCTGAGAACAACCAAAATGAGGCTGAAAGCAGAGGTTTGACTCTCCAAAAAAACCTGTGGACTAAGTGGTTTCATCTTTCCCTCATTTTCATGTCCTTTAGTCCCCCAGGACTACTGCTCCTTAACTATTGCTCTGCCATCTGTGTTTCTTTCAATGCTGGCTGTGTCAGAACCTCCCTTTGACAGCCATTACTTTTCCTCTCACAAAATTGTTAACAGAGAAATGAAGCTCATATAAAATCAGTTCTCATGGAACAATTTGAAAGACAAAAGAGGCAGTTAATAATAACAATGACTTTTGATATTGCAACAAAGCAGCTCCTCCTATCAGGAAGGCAAAACCCTTTGCTTTCAGGACTTCTTTCTTTTGGTTGGGAATGTAAAAGGAAGGAGACTCTAAGAGATACCAACACTCACATGAATATCTCTAACTGTACTGGGTCTGGCTGAGCTGGAGTTAATGTTCCCCACAGCAGCCCTCACGGTGCTGTGTGATGCACTGGTAGCTAGAAAGGTGTGGGTAACACACCAGTGTTTTGGCTACTGCTGGGCAGGGCTGGCACAGCATCAGTGGTGTCAAAATTCCCCCTCAACCAAGGGGCTGGGAGTGGGTGAGATCCTGGGAGGGGGCACAACCAGGCCAGCTGATCCAAATTGACCAGAGGGATATTCCACACTATATGGCATCAGCTCAGATACAAAAGCAAAGGAAAGGAGGAGGAATGGGGGGACATTTTTTATGTACAGTGTTTGCCTTCTGGAGCAACCCCTACAGGTGCTGAAGCCCTGTTTCTCAGGAACTGGCTGAATATCACTTACTAATGGGAAATAGAGAATAATTTTTTTTCTCTTTGTGTATAAGCACGCAAACTTTTGCTTTAGTAAACTGCCTTATCTCAACCTATGAGTTGTTTTCTGTCTTATTTTCTCTCCCTTGTCCAGCTGGGATGGAGAGCGGTAGAGCAGCTTGGTGGGCACCTGGCGCCTGGCCAAGGTCAACCCACCACAAAAACAAAGAAATATTTCTGGCTATACTACTGTGTTTATGTTTATGAGTCTATGCCACATGTTCAATACCATGCTGCACAAGTATTAAAAGTCAGAGTCAGATCTCAAAAATCATGAGGACAGTGTAAAAAATCATGAGATTTAAAGAAAAAGGGATAACCTCTTTGCTTCCCAGCTTCTGTTTGAAGAACAATTTTGTTGCATTTTAAGTGTTCTTTGACCTATTTTGCCTTTTCAGAAGAGATCTTTAAGCTCAGTGAGAACTAAAACGGCATGTGTTTGCATGTGTTGTCACTACATCATTTGACCTCAAGGACTGGGATGCTGAAAATATTACAGTGGAAGACCTGTGAAAATAATGAGTTGATGAATTCTACATTTTCAAAGGCTTACTATAAAATAATCTGCCCCTCATGTGGCTAGCCATGGTGGAAAGGTCCCTTCAGCCTTAGCCCTACCTTTAAAAGCATCATAAATTAGCTATTCAGATGGTGCTCATCACTGTAGCAGCAGGAACATCATCCATTCATCCATCCATCCATATATCCATCCATATATCCATCCATCCATCCATCCATCCATCCATCCATCCATCCATCCATCCATCCATCCTCACCCAGCTGAGGGTTTGACCTGATTAATCTAATCATCTGACATTAAAGTATACATATCATATATTTTCTCACGTTCAAATTTACAGAGCTCTAGTCCATAGCCTTTGATGAATGTGCTATCTTTATTTCTCAGAACAGCCCTTTGACAGTTCCATCCCAAATCAGCAACAGAGCTTTTGAAACAGTGACTCCCCATCCATGTATTTCCCTTCAAAACCCAACTTAAGGGTATTGACCCACCAGATTGATTGGAACAGCATCCATGAAGTTGCAGGCAGCCATGCCACAAATGTGGAAATATTCACAGGACTTTCACTGTGCACCTTTCACGGGTCAAAAGCCACATGGCATTCCCCAAGCCCTGTAACACCTAGACCCCTAGGACACTGGTACATTATAACAAGAGTCAGACTTCTTACATTAACAGCTAATGCCCTACTGTAAAAGAAGAAGGAAATAAAGGTGAGAGAAAAAGTAAATCAAAGAGAGAAAGAAGAGAACATGCGCACAGAAGAAAGGGAGAAAGCAATAGTGTATTGTCATGGGGTAGCCATGTGCAGCTCTTGGGAGATCTGGAATCTCAGATGTGACCACTACAGGGACAGACAATGCGCAGGTGAAATGGCTGAAGTAGCATAAGAAATGCAGCTATCAAGTGGGTGATTTTTGTGTGCTCTGTAACTGTGAGGCAGTGCCACGGTACCAGCATTGTTCAAACACATCCTCTCGACCTGCTCCTCTGCTGCACTGCAGAGAAGGGCAGTCTGGACAGCACAACCACAGCTGACTAACCAGGGCTGGTTGGGAAGCCAGTCTTTACCTAATGAAAGCTGCAGGTGATGGAGAGGTTCACCCTGGCCTGTCAGGGTATGGTGCCTCCCATACCTGCTAGATCACAAGACTGTGCAAAATAGGTTTCCTCCTGCTTTTCTGGTCACCCTTCTGGGCGCCTTTGCTATTTGATCTGACTTTGTGAAGCCAGAGCAGCACATATAGGGTAGGTCACATGGAAGAAGAGTCTGATTTGTTATATTTGCTGAAACTTCTTTCTTAACTGCTAAATGCTGTACAGAGTAAAAGCAAAGGGTTTTTTTCCACCTTGCTAATCAGGAAAGAGGTAGATCTTAGCAAAGAGACAATTATGAAAATCAGGAAGCAATTTAATTGTCTGAAAACAACTTAATTAGGAAGAATATAATTTTCTTAAATGATAGTAATCATTTTCCTGGGGATTAAAGAATAGCAGATCTTAACTTCAATGAAAATAACTTTCGTTATCAGAAACAAAAGTGATTGAAAAAATAATGAAAAGAAGTAAGTCCATCTTACCTCAGGTTTTCTTAAGCCTTATACATATTGGAATATTTTCCTTTTTTTCTTTTTTTTTTTTTTTTTTTTTTTTTTTTTTTTTTTTTTTTTTTTTTTTTGTTTACTGTGTAGATATGGAACCAGTATTTATCTATAGCAGAATAGCTTCCAAGCCTGTCAGCACGAGAACTGCTCCACATTGGTGTGGGAGCTGTCTAAATCTATGGCAATAAACTGCAGAACCTCCTGCATGGATGAAAAGAAAGGAAAAAATAGTACAGTAAGCAAGTAAATACATTGAGGATAAATGCTGGACACTACACACTTCAGTAATCTATCACTCAACACTGTTAGGAATGTACTTGGAAGCCTAAGCATACAGTCTGAAAGCTCCTGCATCAACCTGTAGTTTTAGAGTGATAGTTAAGGCCTGTCTTGTTCAGGGAAAGACTTAATCACTTGCTTAACTTTAATGAAAACTTCACCATCTGCCTCATGATTATCCAGAGGCTATTTCCTAGGAGAAATAAATAACAGCTCTTACATACACAAATGTATTTAGGTGTCGTTTTATTTGCAAAGTTCACCCTTCAAACGCCAGGACATTCCAGAATTTAGGTAGCTGCTTGGGCTTATTTACTATAATATCATCTTTAAGCAACTGATCCTACTGAATTTCTCCTATGAAATCTCTGCCTTAGTGCACAACATGGCTGGAATTCCTTAAGAAGGCAATTGCAAAATGTTTTGTATTTTCCAGCTCTTCGCATTATTTTTCCCAAGTTAAAACATACACACACTACAGAAGGCCTCTCCTACCTCCTGTCAGTAACGTGGCCAGACACTGAAACAGCCCAGAGAAGCTGTGCCTCAACCCTGGAACCCAGCGTGATTCAACCCTGGAAATGCTCAAGACCAGGTTGGATGGGGCCCTGAGCAACCCAGTCTAGTGGAAGATATTCCTGCCCATGGCAGGGGGGTTGGAACTAGATGATCTTATGGTCCTTTCCAACCCAAACCATTCTATGATTCAATGATTCAATGGCAAGATGGCTGGGCTAATCCATCAGTTTGTTGAAGGGCCATCCATTTCCCTTCCCATCCCTGGCACCCAAAGTATAGGGGAGAATGTGAGTAAAAAGGGCAACCATGAAATGTAGCCCATGTTCCTCTGAGAAATGGGCCTTTAAAAATACATTTCCATAGTGCCACAGCAAAGCAGTACAGCAAGGACTGGAAAATACTGGTCCTACAGAAGGAATAGGGAAAAGATAGCTGGGAAGCAGAGTCTGAAAGAGATATAGTAAATCAGTTCAGGGGGAGCTGACATACAAATATAGGGTAAAAAAGCTAGTTTAATCCTTGGATTTTGAAGAACAAGTTGAAAAGCCAGAGGAAGGAAGGGATTTTGCTCCATCTGTGTTTCTGATGAGAGCAGTGCCAGATCACTGTCTCCTGACTGTATCCATATCTTCAAAACACATTCAGGAGAACATGCAAACAAGAGCCACAAACTAATCCAAGAAAGATTAAAATAAAAAGCAAAAATACTTGCAAAATTACCTCTGCTGGGCTTAACAAAAACAAGACTGAAACATCATTTCATTGTAGCATAAAGATATCTTCCCAGAAACACATAAGGTTGTTATGCTAATAATTATGTGAAGAGACATATGGGATTTTTTTTTGAACCCTCTGCAGTAATAAGGCTGATCCACAGGATCCTCTGTGCTCTAGTCTTCCTAGAGGAAACCCCTCTTCAGTCTAGGCAGAAAAGCAGAACAAAAATGGAGTCTGAAAGCCAGACAAACCCAATCTCAAAGCAGCGCATGCCATTGGAAATGTGCAAGTAATTAGTCAAGGACTCCTTTAATGAACACTGGAGGCCCCTGTGCAATGCACATTTAAATCACGCTCAAGGCAGAGTGACGTGGAATGATTGGTGACATACAGGAGGCTGGGCCACACGATTAATTGCTTTCTGATTTTATTCTTGTCAGTGTAAATCAATGCACAAGCAGTACTACTGATAGGTCTGGGCTCAACACTGTGCCTCTGAGTCCAGTTTTGCAGACTAGATCCTCAGAGCAGGCAAGCAGGATGGCTTTGAGAAGAACTGCAGGAAAGAGGATCTAACCCCACTTTCCAAGGTAAATTCTAACACAGGCGTTGCATCTTAAATCTTAACCTTCCCACTCAACCATTGTGATTGGAGAAGCTGTTGTTTTGGCTTGTATTTCTTGTTGTAAATCAGGTTCTCTTTTCAGGCTGAGTAGTACCTTTCACCAGCAGTGCTTAGGCTGAGGCTAAAAATCCTACTTGTAGACTAAGTCACTACTTAAGGCAAGAATGGTTGTGGCAGAATCTGGCTGCAGTGCTGCTCTTGTGTTGAGGAGCACTTTAGTCACCATCAGTCCTTGTTTGTTTTCATCAGAGAATCACTTAGAGTCAAGAAGTTCTTTGTGCAGACATGCAAGATCTAAGAAAATATATTATGTAAAATGTGTCCTAAGTTACATTTAAAGGAATTTTTTTAAGCCAGACAGGTTCTTAACTGGCTATGTGAATGCTGAAGTTTAGTTTTTATCCTTCATGTCTTCTTCCTGCCTGGGGGCAGCAGACTGTGCTCAGCAGCACAGAGCATGGAAAGCTCCTCCGACACTTGCTCAGCCTCACTGAATTGTTTTTAAGATGCCAGTCCAAAAGCATTGTTTTGTTGTTTCAAACTGCAGTTGTGGGATTCCCATCATTTTCTTTCTTTTTCTTTCTTTTTTTTTTCCCCTCCCCAGGGCATTTCTACTTGTTAAACTCTTTTTCTGAACTAGAGCAGAGTTTTTGTTGTTGTTTTGGATTTCCTTACAGAATATGGATCCCCAAGCACGATCACTCCTTGCCAAGAGGCTGCCTATGTGAAAACCGAGGGACAGGTGTATGATGGAAGAGAAGTGTAGTCCAAGTCCAGCTGCCCATGTCTTGAACACTAGCTGAGAATAAATATAATTTCAAAAAGCAGATCTGTCCCCAAGGAGCCAGTGCAGCTGCATTCTTACATCACACAGGCTGAAAACCACAGTGGGAACTGATCTGCTTGTGGGATCCATAGGAATGAAAAGGCATGATTAACTGACAGAGAAAACAGACAACCTGAGAGCATCTCTAGAGATGTTAAACTTCAACAAAAAACTGCAGGAGCAAACCCTGGCCCTTTCCACTGTGCAGGGACTGGCACAGCCAAGGATGGAGGACACATATATTTCCTGTGAGAGCACTTGTGTAAGCAACTCCAGATCTGCAAGGTCCCACAACTTGGGGAAAAGTCAGCCATTTTAGCAGGGGTTGAACTGTGCAGTCAGACAATGCAATTTCAACCAGATCATGACATTTTTCAGTCTATAATTGCAGTGAGAACAGTAAATTGCTGGTAATCTGCAGAGAGGTGAGAGGGAACATATTCCACGAGTATGGAAACTGTACACTGAGAAAAGTGTGAGCTTGAAAGCAATGGCTATAGGTACAGAGAAATAATAGAAACTAATAATAGAAAGGGAAATTTGGTGGATGACAAGTTAACCGTGAGCCAGCAGTGTGCCCTTGCGGCCAGGAGGGCCAATGGTATCCTGGGGTGCATGAAGAAAAGTGTGGTTGGAGCAGCAGATTGTTGGAGGTGATCGTCCCTCTCTACTTGGCCCTTGTTGGGAGGAGAGGGTTAAGACCAGAAGATTTGGCAAAGAGGAGGGAATTCTTTTGTGCAAAGTGACCTTACAGCTGGAAATGCTAAAAGTGTTGGTGTGGGAGAACTGCATTTATTATGCCTAGTGTGTTCATCCTCTGCCTGTTTTGAGAAGTAGAATTCCTGTGTAGAGGACCTCTCACAGACAGGTTTGAGTCTCCTGCTGGGAGAGAGAGAGAGATCATAAAAGCACAGCCTTGTGATAAACTGCACATGGTAGAGCCCTTTCATATATTCCCCCTGCTGCTGCCCACTAGGGTGACCTAAACCTAACAGAGCCTGTGTCCCTGTGTGTCCCATTTCTCTAGGGTGACCTAAGCCTAAAAGAGCCTGTGTCCCCGTGTGTCCCATTTCTCCAGGATGAACTACACCTAACAGAGCCTGTGTCCCCGCATGTCTTTGCCACCTGGCATTGTTAGGGAAGTAATGAAATAAAACTTTTTGCATTTCAGCTGTGGTTTGGAGGTCACCCCAGTTGCCTGTATGTTTAGATTCACACAGATTCAACACTGGTCTTCACAGTTTGGGAGAGACAAGGAGCTGCTGGAAAGGGTCCGGGAGAGACCACAGCGATGATGAGGGGTCTGTAGCTTCTCTCTTATGAGGAAAGACTGCAGGAGCTGGACCTGTTTAGTCTGGAGAGGAGAAGACTGAGGGGGGATCTCATCAATGTGTATAAACATCTCAAAGGCAGGTGCCAAGAGAATGGTGCCAGAGTCTTTGCTTGTGCCTAGCAACAGGATGAGGAGTAATGGCCATAAACTAAACCACAAGAAGTTCCTCCTCAACATAAGGAAGAACTTCCTTACACTGAGGGTGGTAGAGCACTGGAAGGTTGTGGAGTCTCCCTTTCTGGAGACGTTCAAAACCCACCTGGTTCCTGTGTAACCTGCTATAGATGACCCCGCTTTTGTAGGGAGGTTGGACTTACTGACATCCAGAGGTCTCTTCTAACCCTAACTACTCTGTGATTCTGTGAAATCTCTTCCTGTGGGCATGAGTAATGGGTGAGGACACCTCTGTTTGCCTTGCTGGCATCAGGTCAGCACAGAAAGAGCTTATCCTACCCCTGCTGGAACAAGTAAATGGAGCATCTGCATGAACCCAGAAAAAACCAGAGAATTATCAGAGCAATGAAATTAATTTCTAGCCCAGCTTAGGATACAGGATATTGCTCAAAGCCCCCAGACCAAACCTTTTTCTAGTTTGTGACCCTAGGACAAGGTTCTGGCACATCAACAGGCTGACAAGTCATAAAGCCACTGTACCACCTCCGGACAAGAACCATCAAATGTTCCTGTCTGTGGTTACTAGTATTTGTAAGAGGACCAAGGAAGCATAAGCCAATAAAGATATCCCTACTCCTAAACAGAAAACTGAATATGAGGTTATACACTGTTCTGAGATTTTGATACGATGATGTGAGAATCAGCAGAGCCTCAGAAAATCTGGTTATTGTGGAGCTACTGAGCATAGCACAACACAGCTGGGCCACTAGAAGTGGAAGCAGAAACCGTCAGCATGTCATGGACTACAATACAGGTTGTACAAGTCTGAATAAATAGTAGGGCTGTCCTGATCAAATAAAGAAATGCTTCATAGATGAATCCCCACTCCTATGGCCATGCAAGGAAGTGTGAAAGAGAGATTTTGCCTAGGAAGTCTCAGCAGTTTCTTCTTTCAGGTATAAGAACAAATTTTATGAAGTGGATACAGACTTATTTGAAGTCTGTGGAGGTAGAAGCATGGCTGAGCTAAACTAGAGAATGAATAGATTAATCTCTCATGAACCATTAGCACAGAATAGTATAAAGTATGCTAAGACTGAAATGAGAAGCCTAATCATTTGAAGCTGACAGCTTTAAAATGTCAAAAAACCCCAGTGTGATGCTGAGAAGAGGCCAGGACAAACTGATTTTTTTTTTTTGTAATTTTAGGAGGCCACAGCAGAGGGGCCACTCACTTCACACTAAAATTAAAATTAATCAGGATCAAATGAGAATTGCCCACAATATCTACCTTTAAATGCTGGCAAGCAGGATGAGGGCAACAACAGCCAAACTTCTTACAGCCAAGTGAAAACCTAGACAAAGGACTCATTCTCAAAGCATCGCAGATCAGTGACTTGTGAGCTGGACCAAGATCCTCTTTCAAAAAAACCCCAAAACTCTTCTGCTACATGACCTGGGTTCTTCAAAACAAAAAAATCCAAGCAGCAAAGGAGATATGGCTCCAGCTATCAAAGCAAAAAATGCAATGATGACCTGGTGAGGCGGCTCCAGCTCTGAGTCTTATTACTTAACCGAATCTGGCCAGCCAAGATTATGCATCTATTTCAGAGTTAAAATCGAATGAAGAGAAGTCAGTGGCAGGAATCAGCAGGGAGGAACATCAGCAAAGAACAATGAAGGGGCAAGATTTTGCATTTTGGAGATAATTAGGCACCTATATGCCTGGCCTTTTAGCCTTTTGCAGAAGGCTACTCCCCTTGCTTAGCAAGTGTTGACATCACTGAAAAAGCCTGAGGGTTTCTTAACCCACCTAACTGCCAACCTTGTTAATAGTTTTGTTTCTCTTTTCCAAAGCATTACATTCCTTCTTTTAACTTTTATTTTCCATCTAAAAGCAGTCACAACTGTTGATATGGTGGTTTTCCTACTGTGTGTTCTATTTTAAATAGGTGCAGCTTTTTTATTTCTGAAAACACTGAATGAGAGTTTATGTCTGATGTACAAATATATATGTTCAGGACATTTAAGTATGTAAGTTTTCTCATAATTTGCATGTAGCACCACCTGAAATCAAGGGGAAAGTTTCCCTGATTCAGCTGTAGTTTCTAATGTAAAAAGTTGAACATCCTGTTCACGGAAGGTCAACATCACAACCAGAAAGCAGAGATTCAATGTTAATTTTAAAATATAATTCCAAGAAAATGAATGCAAATTACACCTGGATTATTATGTTTTACTGTAGTACAAAGGAAGAGATGGTTTTTTATCCTGTGAATTAAGGAAGTGTTTGTATTATGCAAAACCCACTCGCTATCTGCCTAATCCCCTAGAGGGCAGTATGACCTAAAATAAATTAAACTGAGCTAGGCAATTAGGATTTTCCAAAGGTTAGTTACGTTAAATAGGATTACATTTCCTCCTTCCTCTGGCAAATTTTCACAAAGGTACAAGAAATAGGGAGATACTTAGAGTTTCCAAATTATATGAGAAAATCAATATGATAATATTGGCAGTATAATCCTGTATTAATTTCTTTAGCTCGTAAAATACATATATTTAATTTTGCAAACTGTCAAAGCCAAGTGTGCTGTCCTTAAGCATCCTCTCAGGTGTTTTCCTAAGAGGGGTTTTATGGCTGCAGTTTTGGATGATCACTTTTCCCTGTGCTAACCTTCAGATTTTGCCTGTCTCTACCGTTAATCCAAAGGCTTGATCCAGAGGAATCCAAGCACATGGGAGGTAGGGAGCAGTAGCTAATTAATCAGGCACTTCCAGGATTTGGTGCTCTAAGGTAGTCCAAATGTTCATCAAATTACTGCCACTGCCCTTTTTTTGTCTGAATGAGGGAGGGATGTGTGTCTTTATCAAAATGAGGAAGTCTACATCCTGTAGGCATTGCTTTATGTTACACTGTATGTGAGGATCACAAAACACCTTTGTTTTCCAAGCATGAGCATCATGTTTGACATTAATGGAAATGATGAAGAACAAGTTTAATCACATAGTGACTGTTTGTCTAATATAAATACAGCTCCCATTAGTTTCAGGTCCCCATTCACTTCCCATCCAGAGCTCCACTTTCTGATTAACCAAGGTTTGATTTCCTTAATTGTCTGAGCAGGGAGACTACACATGCACACACCAGCAGAGCATGTTTGGTACACACAACTTTGGTACACACAGTTCAGCTAAAATTTCATTTAACAATCGTAGAATCATAGAATATGCTGAGTTGGAAGGGACCCATCAGGATCATTGAGTCAAATTCCTGTGTGTACACAAGACGCTGCAAGAATCACCGCATGTGCTGAAGAGTGTTGTCCAAACACTCCTTGAACTGTTTCAAAAAATTGCAGAAAGTGTAGCCGGAGGACTAGTAACAGTCATGACTTTTTAAAGCAGCAGACCCCATTCAGTTAACAGCTCCACAGGAGCTTTTCCAGCCAGCTGAAAAAGAAGCTGGAGAAGGAAGGATAATGGTCCAGGATTTGATTTGAAGTTAAATTGATGGAAAAGAAGGTAAAGGAGACTTATAGCAAAAAAGTCCTATCTAGGTGTGCACATTTTTATGCTGGTATCATTGCAGAAAATATTTTTTACTTACAGTGGTCCCAGACCTGCTTAAAGACAAATATAGAGATTCTTTGCATGAGAAAAAAACAAAATAAATACATGTGGGCAAATAAATAAAAACCCCTAGGGTTTGGTTGTAATTACCAAGGACAAGATTGATTAACTCAGTGTATTTAGAACTGCTTCACTTGTTCCTCTAATTCCAGCAAAATATGGTTTCAGTCCTTTTATACTCCATACAGAAACACTCTGATATAACAGCTACAAGGTTTCTGGAATACCCTTTGCATGTGAAAAAGCATTTCCAAAGAAGTAGCTGACATAAAAAATTACTTACATTGCTAAGTGTGACTGTTGGGTTTGATGACACGTTTCAGGTTAACTAGTTTACATTTCTTTTGAAGTGAATTTCCTAGCGACAATGTTTGCACTATTCACCTGCCTCATCAAGGCCTGTTTAGAATACAGTGCTTAATACAGTTTTTAACCCATTATAAAGCCATGCACAGATAATTTAAAATGATCATAACAACTAACAAACACGTAATCAAGGAGCTCTTAAAATGTATTAAAATTCAGGTCTCTCGCTATTAGCAAAACCGCTTCATTAACATATTAAGACAATGTTCATTTGATAATTAGCTTCTGTTTCTTTTGCGTCCTGGCAGTTAAATCCTTCCTATGAAGCCAGAGGGGAAAAGTTTATGCTTCTACAAGGTATCTGAGAAAGTTTAGTTTGCATCCTTACAATTTTTAATCAGCTTCCATGTTTCCTTCTTGTACTCTGTTTTGGAAATGCCACAGATCAAAGCCCACTTAATGGTGAATGTGGGACTTCAGGTTCAGAACAAGGAAAATGATGGGCTCATTTTCTCCTTTGGACTCATGCTACTGTAGTAACACAGGCATCAAGGGAATTTGGGTAGGGGCATTCCTTGTGTACTCCCTCTGTAATGTGCATGTGCCCCATGTAGAGCTCAGAGCCTGGCAGAGGAGAAAAACTAATGGATCAAAGTCCACAGACTGAGAGTAGTGTCTTTGCTCCCCATCCTTCTCCTAATCACCAGTTGCTCATTCCAAATAGTATTTTTCAAGAGGAAAATTTTAAAAAGGACTGTTTTTCAATCTAAAGAATGACGCATTTGATTCCAGATTTTTTTCTGACTTCAAATGTCAGCCACATCTGCTGAGACACCTCTGAGCTGCACATGCAATGTTGCATGTTGCCACTGCAGCATGAGCCAAAAGAAGTAGCATATTTATAGTGAAGGAAGAGAGCATGATTTATTTACATGAGAGTGCTTCAGCTCGTGCCCTGGGTGCATCCCTCACCCACCACCACGTCACCAGCTGTTTCCAGGGAAAGGTTTTTTCTCATCCTCTCTCACAGATTTGCAATCTACAGGTAGCCTGGCATTACTGAATATACAAACTAGATCAGACAGTTATAACTCTCTTATATATTTAATTTGAATATGTTCTTAAGCCTACATATTAATTAAACACATCTTTTACTCTTTAAAATAACAGTTACTGGATGTTTCAGGCGTAAGCAGTAGGCTGGCAGAACTGTTAAGGAGGATCTTTCAAGGTGGCATGGGTGGGTTCTAAACAAAAACGGAATAAGTGTAGATGAACGTGAATGATGCACATTAAACAATCCTATCATAATTTCACATATAATATTATGGGTTCAGAGATGACTGCTCAGGAATGAAAGTTAAAAACAGATGGTTATAAAAGGAAAATGCCATCTCAATGCTTACTAATGGAAACCATGTTAAAAATGCCAAGGAAAGGAAAAGAGAACAAACAGGAAAGCGTATAAAATCATCTGTATCCTGAACACTATGTACAGTTCTGGCTGTCCTTCTCAAAAAGGACATAGAGAAGGTCAGCATAGGTATGATTTTTTATTCCCTACAAGGGGAGTTATCTTCAGCCTGAAAAGAAATAACAGAGGGACAATATACTGGAGGTGTATAAAGTCCTGAGTACCAAGGAGAGGTCAAATAGAAAGTGATGATTATCCCTCTCCCAGTACGAGAGCAAGGGAGCATCCCATGACACTGGCAGGGATGAGATTATAAACAAAAAAAAAAAAAAAAGAGGTGGCTCTCTACACAACGTCATTAAACAAAATAACCTTTTATCAAAAGTGTGCACTAAAACTGGGCATGAATTCAGCAAAAGATTTGAAAAGTTCAGATATCAGAACCTCATAAAATATTAAATACCCTATCTAGCTCAGGAGACTTCTGAGCCACAGTTGCTGGAGATTGGAAGGTTATTTCTGAGACGCATCACTACATGTTATTTTCCTACCCCCCTGATCTCCTTCATGTATGTACTGTTGACCATTATAGGATATTGGCTAGGTGGACCTTTGATCTGCCTTAGCACTGAAGTTTCTATACTCTCAAAATCTTATATAAGATGAGATTCTGCTCCGGGAAAGCCTTCAGAGTAAGAATTTTGTCAGACATGCCCTCAGATAAATGACTATATCTGTACAGCTTGACAGAAATTAAATGGGGCCACGGGAGAAGGGAAACTGCGCCAACTGCCATTCAATCCTTTTCATTTTTCTTTGTTCAGGCCACTTTTTGTTACTGTTTCGGATACCTGCTGTAATGATGAAGAGATAGGGTAGTGTCATTGATGTGTTCTCCTATTGGTGATTTTTTGATTATATTTTTGTTTCAATTTTTTGTAGTTAAATTACATGGACTGAATTTCAGAAAAACCACAAAATTACTTTCACTTCCACTAGTACAGAGTACTAGTACATGAGGACTGAAATGAACAGGAAAGGGGTTTTACCATTTCATATGTGTGGGCACAGAATCTAGATGTCAAGCAGAGGTGTTAGATAATCAGTCTTTGCATCTTTTGGTTTTTTATCTTAGAAAGCACTCATCTCTGTCTTGATATCAAGGGCAGCTGGAGAAGAATATCCTTTTCACCCATCCATTTGTTTCTGAGATGTATGGGAACAGGACTCACAGAAGGCAACAACCAAGAAAACAGCCCAAAAAAAATAAAAAGGGAAAACAAAATCTTTAAATTCATGACATGTTCCCTTCCTTTCTCCTGTCACATCACTAGAAGTCCTAAGTGGAGATTTTCTTTCTCCTTCCACTAGGTTTTCCCAATGTCTTGCTCTGGGACTGCCACAATTCTTGGGGCATGGAAACAACCTTCCCTGTTCTGCTGTGAGCTCCCCTTGTAAAGCCCAGCAGGAACAAGCCTGGTCATCCACTCTGGCCCAGGCCAGGCTGTCAAAGAAGGATGTAAATCATCACAGAAAACACTCTTACCACGGTGCCCATGAAAGCCCACTCTCTTATTTCTCCACATCTTGAGCATCTATTGCACAGTTGTTTCTGTTTCTAAAGGAACATGGGCCTTTAGGCATGAGGACAAGAGGAATTGGATCAGGTGGCTCCTGGGTGTAGTGGAGGTGAATCTCTAAATGGGAGAAAGCACTTTGGGCAAGTGTTTTTTGAGGAACCTGCAAAAACTCCAGCGAGTCCTTTCCTCCCATGGAATGCTGTCTGGCAGTGGCATTTGGGAAACCTACTCCTCACAACTTTTTATTTAACCAACTGGGTCCTGGTCGCCTTCACGAACGTGAGGTCATGACATGGAGGTCTGGAACCACTGCTATTGCCTTTGGAGACCAATTCAACTTACATCAGGTAGCAGCCATCAGCCCTGAGGTACTCACAGCGTGTAACTGTTATAGCAAGTTTCAGGTAACTTTCAGCAATTTTAACTGGTATTGAGAATGCAGTAGGAGAACAAAGGTTTTCCTCCATCTAAAAATGCAACATACTTGACCTTGGCACAAACAGAGCTTTGCCTGATGCTGTGATATATTTAAACTTCAGTTTCAGAGTTTCAAAAACTAAGTCTTGAGGTGTTGAAAGCCCTAGATGTTTTTAAATGGAAAGTGAGAGAAAACAGCAAATCAGCCACAGAGCAGGCTCTGCCGAAAATTGCAGCTGCATCACTGTGACTGGGTTAAAAAAAAAATGTTTTTAAAACAGAAACTGCTGATATGGCTTTTGGTGAAGCCTCTGCAGCAGCTGTGATGGCTTTTAACTTTGAGTTTTCAGTGAGGAAAACATGATATTTCTTGGATTGTCATTATTATGAATAACACAGGCGGGTTTCAAAATGTGAGGCCAGGTTGAGGAGCAGATGTAAAGTTAACTGTGCCTTGAACTGGACCAAATAGCAGGGACTGAGCAGTTTGCTGGACATGATAAGTACAGGGAACATAGAAGTTGTCAGTCCGCAGCTCAGTTTAACTCCAGAACAACTTGATGCTGGTGTTGGGTGGCAGCAGTGACACTCAGGATTATGTCTCTGAGCAGCTGCCTCCAAGGATGCCGAAGTACCACATGGTGAGAACAAAGCACGGAAGTACAAACCAAATGTGAGAAGATGCCTGGTATTTCAGGGCATGTACGTCTCTTCCTTGCATGTAAGAACATGTGCCCAGTCTCTCATGTGCTCTTCCTCACATGGCAAAAGTCCTCAGTCTCTTGACACTCCACACAGGAGACGGTGACTGTGGGGCAGAGTATCCCATGAAATCTCTTGAAAGAAAAATTACCTCTCCCAAACTGGACTTTCTTTTGCACAAAAAAGGAGACAACTAAGCAGTTGGTTTCAAGCACCCTGTCTCTTTAATAATATCTGCTCTTGGGAGAACAGAGGGCTGACAAATGCTTCTGCCAAAAGCTGGCTGAAGACAAAATGTCTTTATGAAGTGTGATGGTTTTGATAAATGAACATTTTCAAAAATAAAGGAAAAAAATCTGTATTTCTGACTAGTTTTTCTTGAATTTCCCCTAAGGAGAAGGAAAGGATCTTGCAACTCATAGGTTGTTCATATCGATCTCTCAAGAAGACCCTGAATTTTCACCCTGGGAACACAAACACTCCCAAGAGGGGACATTTCTGTGCTTGAATACATATTCTCTGTCTGAGAGAGCTGGCAGTAGTAATTTCTTTCTTTGAACATATAAGTTAGCAAGAACTGCAGGTACACTTCTGGAAAATACAATTCAGTTTTTCAGAGATGGTAACCTTGAACCCATTCTGATTCCCTGCTAAGATTTATTATGTAAGTGTGATTTGGGATTCGTTCATGCATGAGCCAGGGATCGTTCTCCAAATAACATTTCATTTTTCTTCCACCTCTTTCAAATTCCCTTCGTTACTCCCCACGCACGATTCCTAGACCTGGAGGCAGCTGGTGGATGGAAGCAAGGGTGTGGCCATGTCAGCAGTGCTTCATGCTAATAGCAAAGGGAAAGATTTGCCAGAGACTGGCAAATGCCAAGGACACATATTGCCTATTGAAAAGTTGCAAAGGCAGCAAGTCTCCTTTGTCAGTTGTTGTGGGAATAGATGTTAATGCTTCCACTGCTGATCTGCTCTTTATTGGCAGCTTGTTGAAATAAGAGAATAGGTCTATTGGAGCTGGAGTTCATCCTGATTGGAGGAAAACAAGATATGGGGACTAGGTCTCTTTCCTGTTTGGAGGACTCTGGAGGTAATTTTGTTCATTCCTGTAGTTTGTGTCCATAGGAATTGGAAAAACAATGCACCACTGAAGATCAGTGGATATGATATGAGATCACCAACTGACTAAAGCCAAGCCCCTGCCCCTGACTCAGTGCTGAATCTTTGACACTAAATTAAGCATTATGCTGTGTAAGACACTTGCATTTATTGTCTTTAGTCAGTATCTTTGTTTAGACCAATTTTTTGGGAGTCATTGACGTGATCTCAACAGTGTCATGGTTTAACCAGTAGGCAGCTAGGCAACAATATAGGCTGCCAAATACTGCACAGAGTGTCTGGCCTAATGCTTGCCTTTGAACTTTTAAAAAATGCATTTCCTGGAAACATGGGTGATGGAAAAGAGAAAATATTGAGAGAAAAATTGTCTCCTTTTTTATCCTTCCTCACTGAAAGGGGTAGGAATTGAGCTATAAAGTTTTAATGCAATTTTAATGAGCAAAAAATTTGCTGGAAAATACAGTATCAGTTTTCATTACACTATCTCTGTGTAAATTGCACAAAATATCAGAACTAGGTGAACAACTTAACTGGGTTATCTTCTGTTTAATTAAAACAGAGGGCTAAGATTCCTGTGGGAATCTAAATGAGATTACTAGCCCCAAAGGCTGGTGCCTTCAACCCATTGTGCCTGTTAGACAGCAGCTCACCTCTTCCTTTGCCACTTTTCTGACTGTTGCTCTGCTGAAGATGAAACACAGGCTGGAGCAGAGGTAATCAGAGCCCAGCATATGAGACCTTCCCTTGGACAGCACAGTCAGGGTCACCCAAATGTCTGGCTCAGTTGTGTGGTTTACACCTGGTAGCATAGCTTCAACGGTGGAGGATTGATTATTCCTTCTCTTATGCTTTACCTTGTCTTGGATGCGTTTTTCATTGCTTTCCCTGAAGGTTTTTCTCCTTCCTCTAATATTACTTTTTTTTCTTTCTATTGCAAGATCCTGCTTTTATTCACATATTTTGTTATTCCATTCACTTTTAGCCATGCATACTCCATGTCTCACATGTTTGTGCTACATATGCCCTTGTTTGCCCTGTTGTAGATACCTATGCTGTGGGGAGTTGACTCACTGTAGAAACGTTTGCTTCCTTGTATGGACTGTGAAATGTAGTTCATGTAGTTGTCTCCGAGCAAAAATCTACACACTGATATTGCCAATTAGTTATGTTGAATCCAGTTCTTGTGGCCAATAGCAGCATCCTTACACAATGAGTGCCGAGGGCCACAGCAGTGTTTTGGCATTCTCTTTCTCGCAGTGGAACTACCCAGGGAGTTAAGTGCTAGCCCCTTCATCCTTTCTTCTTGCTCATTGCTATCTCTTTGATCAAGAATGAATCTCACCCTCTCTTTTCATATGCCTTTATTAAAAGCTTCCCTTACTTTTTCTTTTTTTCCCCCCTTCTAGTAGAAATGCAGCTTTTGAAATTACATTCATGAGCACAGTATACTGCTGTAAAAAATTCATATCTATTCTCCCTGCCCTTTTCGTGCCCATTCTTTGAAATAAAATCAAAAAACTAACAAATAAGATTCCTTTCCTGAGTTTGTACTTAATTAGCACGGTTTTTTTCTAGTTTAAATGGCCCTCCTGCTGTTCATAGCATCAGTAAGAAGTTACAGTGTTCCATTAGTAATAGCATAAGAAGTATTTGCTGGACAGCAAGTTTCAGTGAGTATTGTCATTGAATCATCAATAAGCATCATCAATAGAGGGCACTTGAAGAGCCTTGAATAGCCTTGTTCTGGGCTTTGCTCCCTTCCTTCCACCTTTCGTTTTCCCCTAGATCAGTCTTGTAGTTTTATTTTTATCTCTCAAGACTCCTTTAATCCTTTCATATTATACATTTGTATAACATGATGTCACAAGCAAAGGATGGGAACATTTCCTAGGGAAGAAACCTCTGCAAATGCTGTCAGTATTTTTTTTCTAATCACACTACAGATATTAAATAAAATCAGACATATCTTCAGTTTCTGGATAGCTTTCCCAGCTTGTCACATTAGTGTTTATTGTTTCAGTCCAACAGCTGATTTACAACTCATGTGTTAGTGCTCTTGAAGAAAAGTAATTACAAAGCACAATTCTAGACCTTTTGAAAACAAGGGTGATTATTTGCTTTAAAGAAAACTGACCTCAGTCCCTCATGCTCCTTCTCCTACAGACTTCACTTGCTTGTGTTCTCACACTTGCATACTTACAAGAACCACAGTGCATATGTCCCCAGGATTAATTGTGTGTGGCTGGGAAGAGGAAAAACTAACTATTGAGTCCTCTCTATACATTGTCTTCCTCTTTGTGTGTGACAACAGGCAGCATCTTTTATAGACTTTTTATACCTTTTAGGAGTCCAACTTATTATTATATGATCCCTTGACTCCAAACCTTGCTTATTTCATCTTTCATAGGTCTAAAGTTGATATCTGTTGTTTTGGATGTCTTTAAGTCTCAGGCCCAGCTTCACACTGAGCTATTGGCAAAAGCGAGATCCCACGTCATGTACCATAGTTTTTTTCCCCACTCTCCTGCCATCAGAGGTCTGGGCTGTGGCCTTACTGAGGCACAGGCATTGAAGTCTTCATGCAAAAATGCCATTCCTCAAGGTTTACCAGTTTGACTGCAGCTGATAATGTCCTTGGTTATTAACACACGTATCTCAAGGATTGCTTTCTTATTGGTCTGCAAGTATGGCTACTCACAGGGAATTTTCAAAGTTGCCTCAAGTAGTCATTCAGAGGATTTCCATTGATTTTCCCATTGTGGACTTCTTTATAGGTTTTGGGTTATGTGTAATCCATTTCCTTTAATGGAGCTGGTCAACAAACACTAAATATGATTTGCTTCTAAAAATCTCGGTCTAAATAACTAGTCATCTCAGACTCTCAGTTAATGTGGCACATTATCAAAGCACTCAAACAGAGAAGGTCCTATCCTGTACAGTTTGACTTTGGGAGAGTAACTGAAGCATACTTTAAACGTGGGACAAATAAGTTCTATATCTTGATGGTTTGAGAGTTGCAGTCTGTTGAGCTGAATCAATTACAAATGAAGGGTCATTCAAAGACAGCAAAACATTTAAACCGTAATTTCTCATTTTGCAACAATGAGTCAAATAGCACTGCACAATCGCATCTTCTGCACGTTTTTGTTCAGCGTCTATGGTTTTTAGCACTGGTGGTGTTAGCTGTGAACACACAAACCCAATACCCATGTTACATATTTATTCTGTTTCAAGGTCAAGATTTCCTGAGAGGATAGAGATATACAAATAACTTACATTTGATATGGCTGGGTATTCAAGCAGCAGTGCTATTGTAAGTGATAACAAAAGACAAAATGTAAGTCTGATACTTAAGGCCAGAACATGTTGTTTTTCAAATCTTTTGTAATAATATGAAGGCAGAGAAATTTTATTTTCCTCAAAAAAAGAATCTTTATTTCTCTGTATGTTTAGTTCATGATATCAGCTTTACAGAATGATTCAAATAGGCTTTGCAATAAAAGAAACACAGTAATGTTCCTACAGTGTTAAATACTATTTCTTGATACACATCAGTGTCCAGAGGTCGTCGCTTTCTTGTCAGAGAAAAATCTGAAGCACTGTTTTTTTGTGTTTAATTATATGATCCTTGTATTTCAGTAAACAAATCCTGACCTCACTTAGGGCTCTTTCTGTAAAAATGGCTGTTTGGGGTTACTGCTGCCATTTTTTGTCATTATGTGTGTGTGTATGCATTGTCATCTCTAGTTTGGATTATAAAACTCGAAGTCTGGTAATGAACATTAGTGTGCACATATACATCTAATTTCTCTGTCTTCTACTAAGTTTAGAACTTCATAGTCAAGCTAAGATAATCCATATGAGAAAGACATTGTCTTATATAATTTTCTTTGGTTCTACCACATTATCATCAGTTTTATGTGAAATCATTAAATAAGATTACCAATTTTAAAGGATTTTTTCCATAACTTCCTCTGTTTAGGGCTGCATTATGCCTGAACTAAAGCCCTTTGTAGGGGAGGGGATCACAGCACATTCATGGGGCTGCAGTGCTCACGAAGCTGTGGTGGATGCCATTATACTGGCCTCATATTGTTCCCAAGTGTGCTGGGAAAAACAGTCATGATTGGAATTTTATTCAGGTTCATTTTCAAAATATAGCACTGGAAATAAAGGCTCCCAAAGTGGAGCAAGTGGAAACGGTAGAGTTCAGGTTTGTTTTCTCTTATTCATGATTCATCTATAAGTACACAAATAAATTAGGCAGTCACAGGAGACCATCAAAGCTACAAGAAGCAGTGATTCAGGAGAGTTTCCTAGTCTGGGCTAGTTTTGATTGTAAAACTAGGTGATGAGGAGAAACCCCACAAAATATCAAAGTTCCCAGCTAGCAGGAGGCTGCAGACAATAAACCAGTATTCTCTAAAAATTAACATTGTCTGACAGATCTTATATTGTGTCACAAAGCTTTAAACGGTTGTAACAATGGGCTTTGCTTTGTTAAAAACGGCTTGTCCCTGACTTTTTGCTTTTTCTCAAGCATTCCTGGAGTAACTACTGAAGTCAATACAGTTATATTCCAGGCACCTACCCTTCAGAAACTAACCTTGAAAGAAACATGAATATAGGTTATTTAAAAGTAAGAATCTTCCATCTTTCTCTCCCATACAATCACTTTGACTGGGATTTTATCACAGAGGTGGATACTGGGTTTTTTTGATTCAAACACTCAGGGAAAGCAAAAAATTTGCTGGAAAATACAGTATCAGTTTTCATTACACTGTCTGTGTGTAAATTGAACAAAGTATCAGAACTAGGTGAACAACTTAACTGGGTTATCTTCTGTTTAATTAAAACAGAGGGCTAAGATTCCTGTGGGAATCTGAATGAGATTACTAGCCCCAAAGGCTGGTGCCTTCAACCCATTGTGCCTGTTAGACAGCAGCTCACCTCTTCCTTTGCCACTTTTCTGACTGTTGCTCTGCTGAAGATGAAACACAGGCTGGAGCAGGGGCAATCAATGTGCTGGGGCACATTGAGTCATCTCAGACAACAGAAAAGACACATTTTCTCCCAGTGCCCCATGAAAATCTTGTCTTGACAAACAACTGAAAGGAGCACTGTCCCTTAAGTCTCTGTGGAAGCCTCTGTTTGCTACAAGTGGTATTTCATCAGCCTGCTGGCTGACAGTCGGCCACACTGTCTCCTCACCTGGTCACATGCCTCTTGGGCAGTGTGAGAGGGACAATGAGCTGTTTATGACCAGCTTTCCAGGCTGTCTGAGGAGAGCTGAGTTGGAGCTTAGGTGAATGGGCAGAAATAGCAGCTAGCTCACCTGCAGTCAATCCAAAAGCTATACATCAGATGTACATATTGGGAATACATGGGGGATACCTTGTGGAAGAGTGGATGCCACAGAAACACATATGGCAATGCTCTGTTGTCTCGTCAGCATGTCTCAGCACACAGAGGCCTCCCAGCATGCCCCTTTCCCTGCACAAATGGCTGGAGAGAAATGTCCATACCTTCTATTTTCCAGACCATTTAGAGACCCTTTGAGCAACTCATAAGAGTTTTTTCCACAACTTTCTGTTTCCCAAAAGGAAGCAGACTATTAGATATTCACATAGGCTTTTAGTTATTCAAAATTATTTTAAGAATTCAGACCAATTGTTTGGGTTTTTTTTAATTTGAGATGATTGCAAACTGAAATTTCTCTCCCACAGAAAATTTTACACTCCCCCTGAATTCAGACCATTTATCTAAACAACAGGAGTTCTGGTGAAATTTCTGTCTCTGAAAAAACCTTGACATCTTAGACTTGCTCCACTTCTGTATTGAAACAGAGAAAAAACATTTGTGTGAGAGAAAATTCAATTTTTTATAACATCAGATTGTAATCAACAATACAACTGGGCAATGATATCCACCTAAGGCACTGGAGGGCAGACAAAAATGTGGCAAGCAACAGCCCTAAGGAGTTTAGATTAGATTTGCTCAAGAGAAAAAGATGACAATTCAGAAAAAAATCTACCGAAAATTGTATGGTTTAATCCAGATTTACACTTGCCCTCTTTAATTATAGTGTAACATCTATTGATGGCTCATCATTTAGTTAAATGTAGATAACTTTTATTGGGTTTGCATGGTCAGGTTTTGGTAGCAGGGGGTGGGGGGCAGCTACAGAGAGAGCTCCTGTGAGAAGCTGCTAAAAACTCCAGCTATGTTCAACAGAGCCAGTGCCAGCCAGCTCTAGGAGAGACCCACCACTGGCCAAGGTCAAGCTGATCAGTGACAGTGGTAGCACCTTTGGTTAAGAAGGACGGAAAAAAAGGTAAGAAAAGGCAGAAGCAAACTGCATCCAAAGAACAGAGGAGTGAGAATATGTGAAAGCAACAACTCTGCAGACACCAAGGTCAGTGAAGAAGGAGGGGCAGGAGGTGCTCCAGGCACCAGAGCAGAGATTCCCTGCCGCCTGTGGTGCAGACCATGGTGAGGCAGGATGTGCCCCTGCAGCCCATGGGGTTAATGATGGAATGGATATCCCCCTGCAGCCCCTGGAGCAGCTCCATGCCAGAGCAGGTGGGTGCCCAAAGGAGGCTGTGGTCCCATGGGAAGTCCACACTGCAGCAGCATCCTGGCAGGACCTGTGGAGAGAGGAGCCCATGCTGGGGCAGGTTTGCTGGAAGGACTTGTGACCCAACGGGGGACCCACACTGTAGCAGTTCATAAAGAACTGCAGCTTCAGGGAAGGACTCACTTTGGAGAAGTCCATGGAGGACTGTTTCCTGTGGGAGGCACCCCACTCTGAAGCAGGGGAAGGGTGTTAAGAGTTCTTCCCCTGAGAAGGAAGCAGCAGCAGAAATGTGATGAATTGACTGTAACCCTCATTCCCATCCCTCCGCACTGCTGGAGGGGAGAAGATAGAGAACATGGGAATAAAGTCAAGTCTGTGAAGGAGGGAGGAGTAGGGATAAGGTGTTTTTTGAAGATTTGCTTTTACGTCTCATTATCCCACTCTGATTTGCTGGTAATAAATTCAGTTAATTTCCCCAGGGTGAGTCTGTTTCGCCCATGAAAATAACTGGTGAGTGATCCCTTCCTGTCCTTATCTCAACCCAAGAACCTTTCATGGTATTTTTTCTCACCCCTGGCTAGATAAAGAGCGGTGCGATGGAGTAACTTTTGTGGGTACCTGACATCCGGCCAGGGTCAACCTATCAAATAATTGTAGGAAATACAATTTACAATGAAAACATAGAAAGGTCAACAAAACTAGGTGAAAGAAATCCAACTGGTGATTGAAACTGAGCCCAGATATGATGCTAATTTGTAGGTTTGACTGTATGAGCAATTATTCTGATTTTTCAGTAATGGTCACTGCATGTCCAACCCTTCTCCTCCAAACTTCTGGGCCACAGATTCACTTGAGATGTTTGCCCTAATTTGTCTCCAAACCTACTTCCGCAACATTTTATTCAAGGTCCATGACGGTGAAGCACAGGGCCATTTGTCTCCAGCTTCTCTCACAAAGCCCTACCGTGGGCCTCAAGTGGTATGAAGTGTAAACATAAGGCTACCAAGTAGTATTAACTTTAGGGAAATAGCCACACTTGCAAGGTGAAGTGCAACAAGACATTACACATGTCAGAATTTCATGATGAGAAAAACATCACCATTTCAATGTTCAAAAGAATATGAACTTTCAAATGACCCTTTATTGAGAGAAGAATGGGAAACTACTGTGTTTGGCTTGCCATCCCCTTTCTTCCCCCAAAGCACACTGGGTGTTGGATCATGTTTGATTCAGCAAAGTTTACACCTACTGAATGGACTTGTCATTTATTGTGGAGCTTACACATTTATTCATCTACAGAAGACACTTTGTGATCCACAGGTATTTTTTGCTTTCTGAACACATTTCATATAGATGTGTTTGAGAGCATTTCCTGTGATCTTATTATGTGTGTATGGATCTGCACGTTATGTTCTGCCATGTGATTTCTTCCTCCTTTTATAGCCATTTTATACAAATAGTGTTGAATGTTGATTAAAAAAAATCAGGCACAAAAACATACTTCTTGTTTTAAAATCAGAGATAAGAGACACTGTCGTATTAAAAAAGGAAGAAACACAGAAAATGAAGCATGTCCATTTAGAAGAGGGATCAGAACTGAATCTTATCTTCTAAGTAGCCAAGAAAACAAATCATATAAGAATTCAGACCTCTGACCACCTCTGAAGGGGAAAGCTAATGGAAACAGCACCTCACTGGGGACATTACTGCATATCATCACCTAACAGTGACCCTGAGGGAAATGAAACTGAAGAGAAATGGAGCTGGATGCGAGGGAGGTGGAACTGTTCTCATTTCTGAATGCAGCAGAATAGTCTAATTGGATATACAGCACGGCAAAATGAATAAATACCAGAGGAAAAATATTTTCAAGCTTTGTAAAGGAATAACATGCAGATTGAGAGAACGGCAAAGTCCTATATTTCTAGCCGTTTTTCATAAATGCAGGATACATAATGACAGTCAGGAAAGGAAAATTTAGAGAAGCCCAGCAACTGAAGGGGCTGCACATTCAGCAAAGTATTATGCCTTGCAAGGAACAGGCCATGGAGGGCTGAGCATCCAAAATTCATTGCAAAGTTTCTACAGGAACCAAAATTTTGCAGATGTACAGACATTTCAGACACCTTTTTTCTCTTTTTTTTCTGAAGTGGTTGTTTGCTTTAATCCATAATTTTCCTGGGCGTGAAGATTCTGCAGCCTGTGTAATAGTGCTGGTACTCACACTGCTCTGTGTTACAAAGAAAAGTGCTCAGCTGTGAGGCTGGTACCTGTTTGCAAGCTGTCACACAGCCTCTGCCACCAAAGCCAGCTCTTTCCTGTACACTCTCAATGCTGGTCAGCTGTGAAAGGGGGATAAGAGGAAGAGGAGGAAATGTAGTGTGGCTGGGGAAAGATTAGGAAGCTGATGGTTGTTATCCTAGTGCTGGGGGAGGGTTGATGAGTGGCTGAGGAGCAGGAGGTGGGATGAGACATAGGTCTGGTACAAAATAAGTGCTGGCAGCCACCATTGCTGTCAGGAGCCCTGGCCACAGCTAATGCCAAGAGCTCCAGCTGCCATCCCTGCCATCAGCAAGGGCTGCTACAGCAAGCGGTACCCAAAGGAAGATCTGTTTGGAAACCCCTGCTTCATGTAATATGTATTTTCATTTGATGTTTCCAGGCTGCATTCAGGACCAAGTATTTTCACTGAAAAAGCACCAAAATTCTATAATGAAAAGCTAGTAGTCTTTGACAGATTTTGCAGTGCAAGCTTTAAATGCCATAAGTACCAGAGACTTCCCATTGAATGTAAACGCAATCCTTATTTCTCACTCTGGTGGAGTCCTGCGCCACAGGTGGCCAAAAGGCAGGGTGGACCCCTGCCTGCAGATGATGGCAGTGTACATGCTCCTGAGGCACCGGAGGCAGCCCTGCTTGCAGTCACACAGGGAGGGACTGTGGAGCTGCTGGGCTACCACGGCAGTTTTCCTCCCAGAAATTTTTTAGATGCTTTGTAGCCAGTGCAGGCACAGGGACCACTGAGGGCTTCATTTGACTGCAGCGCTGAGCTGCTGACTGTGCATGTACTTTTAACCAGAAGTTCTGCCTCTCAGTCTCAACAGCAAACTGTGCTAGTTGTGCTACCAGTGAGGTCGGTGTGGCCAGATAGGCAGTATGTGGATTTGCATCCCTTTATTAGTCAGAAAGGATTTTTAGAAGATGATTTGGACCCATCTATTGCCCATATGACCATGGGCTACACCTTTTCCTCCTATAACATGCCGTAATAGGCTCTCACCCTAAAACTTCTGGTATTCACAGAGTGTTTTGAGCTCACACAGACAAGATGGGGTGGAAGTGTCACTTTTGTTCACCTATGAAGCTTGTATCTACAACTGGACAAATCTGTGATGCACTCCCTGGTCCATTCTCAGGGTATATAAAACCTGAAGCTGGTACCCCTATGGAGTGGCAGGGCTGGGACACTAGTTTTGTATGTAGGTGGTAAAATGGCTTCCTCCTTAGTCCTGTGTTAAGTGCTTGCTGGATGAGCTTGACTCCACAGACTCAAGGACAGCCAGCTCAGGTTGCTTCCTCCAACACTAATACGTAAACAAGTTACTCACTTGGTTTTTTTCAGTTAATGCTATTCAGAGAGAGTAAAATGCTGTAGAGCATTCATTCTGGTTCCAGTTGTGGAAATGGAGCATGTATAATTACCAATGTGGGTAGCAATCCATCTCATAGCCTTACTTATGCCAGTGAAGGATATTATCTCATTATATCAGCTTAGCAGTCTTCTTTCCCTGGAATTCAAAATAAGCAAGGCTCATAAAGGAATGATAAAACAACTAATTATAAGGGACATTATTTTAAAAACTGAATAGTAGTCAAAATCCATTAATGGACTATTTTACATGATTAAACTACTTCCAAGAAAGTATCTAGGCTTTTTCAGCATAAACATTTCTACATTGAAAATGTAACTTGAACCTAATTCTGTGGTCAGCTATTTTTTGAATAAGTATAATATGTGCTTTCATTTATGACAGGGAAAAGATGAGTGAATTTTTTAACTTCATTATGTCTATCATCCAAAGTAATTTAGAAGACAGTCCTGTTACATGGAGACTCTTCTGTACTACAATGCTAATAATGACTAATGTCTGGGAAAACAGAAAATAGAGATGCTAGCAAGGACTTGTTTAGCATATGTTTTAGGATTTCTGTTTGAATAGAAAGTCCTGTTCTAATTCAAAGATAAAATACTTCTGGACTTTCAGAGACTTGGGTGCATTTTTTAGGTTACAATACAAAGAAGCTTTGGTTTTGCTTCCCAACTCTTGGTCCTTAAACCCAACTGAACCTCAAGCTGAACTTCTTTCTTTCCTTCTTGCTGATCAACTCCAGGAAGAAAGGTTCTGCAAGGCTGAGCCCATCTTTTGTTAAATCTGTGAAACCTTTCAGTCAGCATTTGGTTTCAAGTGGAATGGTGCTACCCATCCCCTAGAAGTATGGGAGCCAAAGAATCCTGCTGATGGATAACCAAAGGGAAGAGAGGTTGCTGCTGGGACACAACAGAAGAAGACATGGACATCAGCCAATTACAGTAAGAGCCAGTTCTGTTCTTCACAGAGCTGCAAGAGTCAGAGTAAGTCCCTTTCCAATTTTGTCTTTTATTTTCTGGGTTACTGGTTCTTCTTGGGAGAATGAAAAGGTGAAACATTTTAATGAACCCTTTGCTTCACCTTCCTTTGCAAGAAAAACGTCCTATCTTTTACACTGTGCAATTAATATAAACAAATGTATTTGGCAGAGTGAAAATTACAATGTTTGAGCAAAGATACAGGGTGCATGAAGTTACAGAAAAACACAGATGCCCATTCCACCCAGCAGTAATTAGGTGTTGCAAACAGTTGTAACTCATTATCCCCCATCTCCATTTCTTGTATAAAATACAGGAACTCTGCTATGTGGGACAATACAGGTGCCACTGGTGCAGAACTGAGCAAGCCACATACACCGCTTTTAGAGCAGACTCTTTGAAAGGCATTGCAGGGTAGTCCAGCTGATGGAACCTGATCTGGTCCAAGATGCCTGACCTATAGACTTAGAGGTGATAGGAGCTGTTGTCAGAGTTGTCAGATTCAGGCACAGGTCTCACAGCTCAAGAAGAGCCTTTCCTGACATGTATGCCATGCATATATCCATCCCACTGTACAATAAACTTTTGAGACCCTATTTACAGCAGGAAACTCTTGAAAGACTGGTATTTGAAACTGAACTAGCTGAAGTTACTAGCTGGTAACTGAACTGAACCCTTTTCTGACAAGAGGAATGCACCTGTTAAATCAGCACCCTGAGCCACAAATACACGTCAGTAACTGGCTAACAAAACCCAGCCCTGGAAACAATGCTGCAGAGTGTATAGCTTTGTTAATGGGTTTGGTACCAGGACCAGTAAAGTTCATTGTTGAGTTTAGCTACAAATGGCTTCCTTTGTGCTGCAGCTTTTTACCTCAGCTTTTAACTAGACCTACCAGTTGTACTAGCCAGACTGAGGGCATGATCTTCCCAGAGATGCTCGTTCCCATGAAATGAAAAATGGGCTTCTGAAACACCCCTAGGTTTGCCCTTGGGCTTCTGAAATGGACCTCTTTGCTTAGGAAATTTCTGTGTCCTCTCTTCCAGGAAAGGAACAGAAGAAAATCAAGGCAGAGTGAACGTTGATTGGGGTTTTTTTTTTGGTTGGTTTGTTGCTTGGTTGGTTGGTTGGGTTTTTTAAGACTTGGGAAATGTTGATTTTTAAGGCTTACATGACAAATACACAAAAGATCTACCACTCTGAGTGGGCAGTTAGGTCACTCTGGCCCTACCACGCCAGCTCAATGACTCATGTCAGCTCTGCCTCCGAGGGCTTCAGCCCTGGACGGCATTTGCACCTTCACTTTGCACACTCAGAGAAGAGCATGGGGCAGTTGGTCTGCTCCTTCAGAGCAGGGACTGAGAGCAGCCTTCATGGGATGGATTCATGGACTACAAGCTCAAAAGGTAGGAAGCAGCTGGAGAAGAGGCAGAGTCACTCCCAAAAGGCAGTTTTTGAGTGAGAATCTTTTGTGTATATGACCATCAACTAGCAAGAGCACAATCTGAAACTGTTTGACCATGCTGCTCTACAGCAAGCTCTTGGAACAGCCACATATTATTAAACACTTCCCCTTGATCCAGGAATAGGAAAATTGCACTCTCCCCAGCAAGGGGGAAGAATCTTGCTCAGAGGCAGAGCTACCTCTATGGGAGGGTCTTGTGGAGGAGCTGCAGCAACAGTAAAAGAAGCTAATCCTTCCTTCTAGATTTGGAGAAACGAACAGTGAAAACCAATGAATATGTATGTAATTACATCCCAAGGGCAACTGAGCAAATTCCCATTCTGTTTCCTCATTTATATGATTTTGCCTTGGCTAGGGTGAAATTTCAACAGCAACAGCAGCAACTCTACAGGCCCAGGTGAGCACCATCCCTCGCGGCCCGGGCCCGGCGCTGCGCTTTCCCCGGCGGCCAGCGGAGTGGACTTGCTGCAAGTCCGTCCGCCCCGGAGGACCGCGGGCTCCGGCCCCGGGGCGTCCGTCCGCACGGCTGGCAACATGTGCAGCGCCCCACCTTGCACTGATGGCCCCTGCCCAGATAAAAAAGCCAAGGGCACAATGGGACAGATGGCAGCTTCCTTCCGAATCAAAGCCACTGGGGGAGCTCAGGTCAAGCTACACACTGGGGAGCAGAGGAGAGGCAGAAAAGGATTTGGGGGCGATAACCGGAATACTCGGTCACTCCGAAATCAGTGACAGCAGGGCATCCGCCGACAGATCCCCCTGAAGCCGCGCCGTTTGCGCGGGTTCCCGGGCTGCCGTGGTCATATACGGGATGCGTCGGCCCTCGGCTGGGTGGCCCTGCTGGGCACCCAGGGGCAACGACGAAGGGCCGGGGTTCCTATCAGCCCTCCTGTAACTTGCCCTCGAGTTTTGCTGTGAAAACAAAAGCAAAACAAACAATTCCATTATCCCCGGCACGAAAATAAAGCTCGGGCACCACACGGGCTGGTCGAAAGGACTCCATTGTCGTTTTTAAATGAGATATCTTTGCAACGCTAGCCCTTCCCCGAGCCAGCGGGGAGCCGCCCGTATCCCTGGAAGCGAGAGGTAGCGGGGAACAAAAGGCAAACTCCGAAGTGACATTGAAAATAAAAGGGAGCTTTGGTTACCCCCAGGGTAAGGTCGAGGGGGAAAGGTCGCCTGTCCACCGGCGCGCAAACTCCCGGCCGGAGAGGGGGAGCGCCCCCGGGCTCGGCCCTGTGCGCCGTCCGCGCAGCCCCAAGGGCGCGGGAGGGCGCGGGTGGGCGCGGAGCCTCCGCCCAGTAGCAGGCACAGAGCAGGCTGCAGCTCCCCGAGGCCCTCGGGGGGGCGGTCCGGAGACACGGGAAGGGCTTTGAGACCAAACCAGGGGGCAGTGAGCAACGAGCCCCCAGCGCCGCCCGCCGCCGCCAGCCACGCTGAGACAGAACAGGTCTTCTGTAAATCAAACTGCCGGGGGCGACCCCCCGCCCGCCCCTTCACTCTGCACCCACAGGCACGTCCGTGTCCGTCGCCTCCGCGTCCAACCCCACCCGGGAGCCGAGAGCCCCTTTTCCCGGCGCCGGCGCGGCCTCAGGCCTGGGGGAGGAAAGGGGAAGGGAGGGCGACGAGGTGACCCACTTAAAAGCTGAGTTCCTTTTTGAAACACTTAAGAGACGACAGGGTTGAGGACTGTGAATGTATGCGTAAATATATACTCATGCATACCCACTGCCGGAGGTATGCACCCCCACGCTTGTAGGTGTGTGTGTAGGCAAGTCTGGGAACACACACAAAAGCACATAACTCCTAAGATCGCTAATGTAATATACTGATACCTACACCTAAAAACAGATAAATAGATAGATCCCGGCGGGATTCTGTTTGTAGGTATATAGCGATAAAAAGTATTTTTATATGAGTTTATATCTAAATAAAACGTGCCTATGTTTTTAACTATCTCTACAGGCTAACTTCTCGCAAATTATCTCAACAATCACCTTCAAGCAATCCTCCGCATAATCACCTCTGTCTTGGGTGTATCAAAAACGCTTCGGGGCAACAGTAAGTCTTGTATGTGTGTACTGACAGTGTACTGACACTAAGAAAGCCAGATGTGGAAAGCATATGAAAGTTAATAAACTTCGGATAATATCGGACGAGGCGTTCAGACAGTAGTTCGCACATCAGGGCGGGTGCTGCTGCTGTCCATGCGAGACTACCGGGACACCCATGCCTACAAACAGTCCTTTCCCGTTGTTCCCCTCGCC